>CM032448.1:93005650-93050650 GCA_019049505.1 Pachyrhynchus sulphureomaculatus
CACAAATTGCATTGGTGCACCATCTGTTGTCTGAAATCCGCATGCCATACTTGTACATTATGTTAGCACTGTTTCAAATTAGTTAAATCGATTTCCAAGCTGTACCCAAAAATTTCCAAAAATCATGAACATTTTTACGGTATTTGCTTCCACTACAATGTTTTTCATGACTTCTTTCACGCAAAAGAAGATCTGAAAATTGTCAAAGTGTATATGGCATTGATGGACTGCCGTTGTTAACTGGGAATCTATGTATGTGGCACAAACAAACACGCTACAAGAATTAAAAATCACTTTTTTTAAACATTTGCAGACTTTTTATAAGATTTTTTTCATGTCTCTTTTATCTGTTTTTACCCATTTCCAGTTCTCCAAATATTTTTTATCTTCTTCGGTCACTGTGTCTATCAGTTCATCCAAATCAGTCAGTAACTAAAAAAAATAAAATTTTTATTTCATTTGTTCTTGACAAAATTATGAACTTCATAATAAAAGGTTTGAAATGAAATTATTGTGGATTCTAACGGTCAATTTTTAATATGCGGAATATTAGTCGATATTTCTTAGTGTTAAGTTTCTTCAATATTAGAGTGATTTCGCAACGTTTATTTTCACATGCCTTTGTCCTTATCGTTATCTCAAGCACGAGCAGTATTAACGCGCTACGTAAGTAAGTAAGTAAGGTTAGGTTAGGATTCATCTTTTTTTTTCATTCACCGCACGACCCGCTGATGTCTGCTGTGTGCCTAAGTAAAAAAAAAATAGGTCCTGCCATAATAGCGATAAGAATAACGAACTTGAAATAACCTCTCTTATAAGTTCCTAAATAAGGGAAATCGTTTTTTTATTTTGTATGAATACTGTGCAAGCTCCAAACGGTAGGCGAATGCTTCAAATAACGGTTACAGTTCCCTTTACTATTGCGCATACTTTAAATAAAGATAAAATAAGCGTTGCATTATAATTGTACCTTGATAGCATCTTTGGTCATTTTGGAAGCCGTCTCCATACTGGTGTTCTCCAAGACAAGCTCCCAAAGATGAAGGTAAGTATTCATTTGGTCACATCTTGATGGATTGGGGAAGATCGCCGCATTTCTACATATTTTTTGCCACTGAAAACGTTACAGAGTTAAACAAAAATCTAAATATATATAACTGTAAACGTTAAAAAGGTTTTAGCGATTTCACACCGAATGGCACTTATCTTTGAATAGAAAATTATTTGCGTAGGTTAGATTTTGGCTCTTGTGTGTATTAATTAAACAATGAACATCAAATGCTGTGTTTTCTACAGCATTAGAAGCTTTTCGAAAGTGAAATAGATAATTATGTAGATATTCATTAAGTATAGCATAAAGTAATAATAAAATAACCGACCAAGTGCAAGTCGGACTTGCGCAATTAATGTTCCATACGTTGATTGCTTTTAGAATAAAAATGTTTGTTACGGAAATTTAAAATGGTCAGTGACTTCACAAAACACACCCCAAATGAGTTTTCAACAAAGTTTTTTTCCGATCTTTTCTGAAAACTGACGACCTTAAAATTTTTGTTTTTTTATATACCAGATAAGTTAGTAACGGTAAGGCACTCGTGATAATTTTTATTCAATCTACACCCTGTGGAGAATATTCCAGAATTTTTTCAAGATTTCTTGTTCAATACTTTTTGAGATAAGGGAGAGGACAACGATTTTTCGCAATTTTTTTAAAGATAATATAAAGAAAAGTGTGCGCAAGTATTTCATTTGACATCCTACTTGATGACCTGGCAAGAAATGTTTTTTTCACTTCCGATTTCACCCCCCATGACTAACCCTTTAAGTCAAAATATATCTTTCAAAACTACACGGCTCTGACAAGGTCATCAGTTCCTATATTTGTGCCAAATTTCAACTTTCTATGCTAAATAATTTCGAATAAAATCGGATGTGACAGACGGACAGACACCGACATGATCTTATAAGTGTTCCGTGCGGAACACTAAAAATATGTTAAGCACAGGAATACTGTGGCAGTACAGGTTATTATTAAAATACCATCCCTTGTTTTTGACATAGAATCATTGGCGTACCTGCTGAAAAAGCACACAACTTCAGGGTCCATTTCCTCATTAGTTATGGAGGAGTTACTTTTGATGCAATAATTTGCAAGTCTTTCTCTCTCTCTCTCTCTCTCTCTATATATATATATATATATATATATATATATATATATATATATATACAGTAAAATACCCCGCTTAGCGCGACCCCGTTACGCGCGGTTTCACTATAACGCGAATTTCAAATACCCCGCTTAGCGCGACCCCCGTTACGCGCGGTTTCACTATAACGCGAATTTCAAATTTCGCGCTCATGTAGTCATTAACTTCTCTATGGTCGCGGGGGGATCCCCGCTTTCTCTGAATATTCTCTTTGAAGAATTGGGAATTCCCTGTCCTTCGACTTTGTTCTATGGGGATTTCCTCGTTCGTTTCGTGTGTTCATTTGTTCCGTAATGTTAGTTCGGTCGGCTGGCAGTTTTGTTTTAATATTTATTGGAGATACATACATACATAATTTAACCCTACGTTAAAAAATGCCGCCTGTAAAAGAAAAAAGAGCGTAAAAGCGTCACTTTGGAATTGAAGATGAAAGTGTTAAGAAGAATGGAAAATGGAGGCAAAGCAACAATTGTTGGGGAGAGATTTTGGACTCTCAGAATCGACTGTGAGAACGATTTATAAAAATCGGGAAAAAATTAAAATCTCCAGCGAAGGTTCAACACCTATAAGTGCAACAAAACTTTCTCGTTCGAGATCATCTATCTTAGAAAGAATGGAGAAATTACTGTCAGTCTGGATCGAAGATTTGAATAAGAAGAACACACCACTAAGTCAAGATCTCATATGCCACAAAAGCAAAATCTTTGTATGAGATGCTGAAAACAAAAGAAGGAGAAGGGAGTGCCACTCCGACTTTTGCTGCCAGCAGAGGCTGGTTCCATCGGTTCAAGCAGCGTTCTAATCTTCACAATATCCACATAACAGGCGAGGCGGCCAGCGCGGACATTCAAGCTGCAGCTGAGTTTCCAGACAAGTTTCAAGACTTCGTTAGACGAGAGAAAATTCCTGCTTGTCTCATCTTCAATGTTGATGAGACCGCACTTTACTGGAAAAAAATGCCATCTCGAACATTCATTTCTAAGGAAGAACGTCAAGCCAGTGGTTTCAAAGCTGCGAAAGATCGACTAACACTTCTGCTGGGTGGTAATGCCACTGGTGATTTCAAACTGAAACCTTTACTAGTGTACCATTCAGAAACACCCCGTGCAATGCGAGGCACAGACAAGACAAGTCTACCAGTTGTGTGGCGATCAAACAGAAAGGCGTGGGTTACACGGGAAATTTTTCAAGAATGGTATTCTAATAGTTTTTTGCCCATCAGTCAAATCATACTGTGACAGAAATGGCTTGAACCTAAAGTTATATTACTCTTAGACAATGCCCCAGGACATCCAACCTCACTTGATACGCCCAGAGACTTAAAAGTGTACGTAAAGTTCCTTCCACCAAACACTACGTCAATATTACAACCTATGGACCAGGGAGCAATAGCAAACTTCAAAGCTTATTACCATCGCCGCACTTTTAGCCAACTAATTCATGAAACTGACGGGGAAGGGAAGACAGTCTATGCGAGAGTGGTGGAAGTCATACAACATTATGAAGTCTATTCACAACATAGAAGAGGCTTGGAAGGAAGTTAAAATGAGTTGTATGAATGGGGTGTGGCGTAATCTTTGGCCAGATGTAGTGGAAGCACCTAGAAGAATTGTCCAGATGCAGAGACAAGTGCTTGAAGACATTGCTGCAATGATTGAGGGGTCTGAACTTGAAGATGTCACGGTAGAAGATCTCGTAGAACTTGTAGCAACGCACGACGATCCTATTAGCAATGAAGATCTGATCGAGTTACAGAATAATCCTATCTACGATGAGGAAGAACAAGTAGAAGAGAAAGTTTTATCTTCAGGGAAATACAAAATGCACTTTCAAAAATTTATTCAGGTTTGGACATATTGCAGAGTATAGACAATAATGATGACCGTGTCTTGACCGTGTGTCAAACAATTAAAAACAGTGTTGGGTGTTATGAACGTATTTTACAAGAACGTAAACAAAACGTTACCCAAAAGACAATAGATGTATTTTTTCCGTAAAAAATAAGAGTATGTATTTGCATAAAGTGTTCTTAGAATTAAAGTGATTGATTAAAATGATTTGTATTTTTTTGTATTAAATTTTGACTATGTTTAATCATAAACCTCGATATACGCGAATTTCAGTTAACGCGATTTTTTTCGGAACGTATCCCTCGCGTAAAGCGGGTATTACTGTATATATATATATATATATATATATATATATATATATATATATATATATATATATATATATATATATATATATACAGTCCCTGGCCAAATTATTAGACGCCCTGCAAGATTTCATGTAAAATATTAATTACCGAGTGATATTGTACCGTTTTATTATTTTAAATTGATTTGTTTTTTATTTTTATATTATCCAATCAATTACCTATTTATTTGACATAAATAAAACAGCATTAATTTAGAAAAGCAGAAGTTTATTAAGTTTTAAAGAAAAGTGAAATTAATGTTAGTAAAAGTCAATATTTAGTTGAGCCACCTTTAGCCGCTATCAAAGCTTTAATTCTGCACGGCATGCTATCAATGCAAGATTGTACTGTCTCCTGCATTTGAGGATGATGATTCCACACATGAATAATCTTTTCTAGGAGCTGGGTTTTGTTGGTAATCACATCTTTAGCCACTTCTCTTTTCATCAGCTCCCACACATTTTCAATATCAGGGCTATTACCCGGCCAATCCAACAGAGGGATATTTTTTTCTGCCAAAAAAGCTTTAACAGACCGAGCAGTGTGGCAGGGAGCTCCATCTTGCATGAAAGTGGATGGTTTCCCATTTGGAAACCATTCTCTGAGCTGCAGAATCAACCGATTTTGTAATACTTCTTTGTACTGATCTTGCCTTATTATTCCCTTTGACGACGTACAGTGCCCTTGCCGCTGATGACTGACCAAATCATCACTTTGGTGGGATGTTTAACTGTCGGGACGACACAATCAGGATGAAACTTTTCTCCATGACGACGACGCACATACTGAGCTTTATTCTGCAAAATTTCGAATGTGCTTTCGTCACTGAAGCAAACCTGTCAAAAATAGGAAAAATATATAAACTTCCATGTTTATTTGCTTTATTTAACTGAAAATGATAATAATGTATCAATTATTGATTGAATTGCTGTATCTTACCGATCTCCAGAAGTCCACATCTTTGTCTTGCCATTGTTTGGCCCACTTCAGGCGCTTTGCTTTCATTGCAGCTGTTAACTTGGGCTTCCTGGCGGGCGACAGGCCTTAAAATCTAATTCTTTCAATTTTCTTCGAACAGTGCGCTCAGAAGCATTTACGCTAGCATCCTGGAGATTTTATTACCTTTGTGGTAGCAAAAATCTGTTTTCTACACAAATTTTCTTCAAACATCTCTCTGACCGTGGAGTGAAAATTGGTTTTCTACCGCTTCTTTTCTTTCTTTTCGGGCTTAATTCCTTCCCTGACTCAATTTTATTTTTTATGCGTCGTACACTAGCTTCAGAAACTTCCAATCTTCGTAATATTTCTCGGTTTGTAAATGTTTTCGCAATCACAAGGGCCTTCACTTCAGCTTTTTTTACGTGGTGAAAGATCGCCTTTTCTACCCATAATGAAAATAGTCCAATTACTTTTTTAAAACACTGCATACAAAATAAACTAATAACTGAGTAGTATAAAACTGTTAAACAAACAATCATAGTCCATAAAGCCACAGAAACACGTCCGTACCCGACTCGATTCCGATCGCGACTGATACAGGTTTGTACTTATTTACGTTCATGTATCACTTTGTCAACACAGTGTTGCCATATGTTAAAAATAAATACAAATATGTAGTCTACAACAATTCTTTTAAAAATAAAAATCAATAATATTGTAGTTTAAATATACCATTATTGCATAAAAACTCTTAAGAAACATAAAATTACTAAAAAAAATACAGTGCGTCTAATAATTTGGCCAGGGACTGTATATATATATAATATATTATATATATATATATATATATATATATATATATATATATATATATATATATATATATATATATCTATATATATATATATATATCTATATATATATATATATATATATATATATATATATATATATATATATACATATATATATCTATATATATATATATATATATATATATATATATATATATATAATATATATATATATATATATATATATATATATATATATATATATATATATATATATATATATATATATATATATATATATATATATATATATATATATATATATATATATATATATATATATTATATATATATATATATATATATATATATATATATATATATATATATATATATATATATATATATATATATATATATATATATATATATATATATATATATATATATATATATGTATATATATATATATATATATATATATATATATATATATATATACATAATATATATATATATATATATATATATATATATATATATATATATATATACATATATATATATATATATCTATATACTATATATATATATATATATATATATATATATATATATATATATATATATATATATATATATATATATATATATATACATATATATATATCTATATACATATATATATATATATATATATATATATATATATATATATATATATATATATATATATATATATATATATATATATGTGTGTGTGTGTAATATATGTAACATACATAACGACTACCTACACTCACACACTTAGTACTGCGTTTCTTAATATGTCATGTTTCAAAAAAAAAAATTATTTGCGCCTCAAAAAACGATGCTACAGCGAGATTCAACTTATCATCTGAGGAAAATTTCCGCCTCATCAGGACTTTCTTCAGATATTTGAACAAAAAAAATCGCGGGATTATAAATCAGGATTATAGGGTGGATGTTACTTGGTACATTCTCAAATTTCGGTTATTGCTTGAACTGTGCGAGCCTTGTTGTCGGATGTTTTTTCTCCAATGGCCTGTTTCAAGTTTTAGATCGCCCTTCGGTAAACCTCTTCACCAACTGTGGACCCATGTTCCATATATTCGATAAGCAAAATTCTTTGGGACTCCCAAACAGCAGCCACCATCAACTTTCTAGAAAACGACTGAGTTTGCGCTTTCTTTGGAGATGGAGAGCCATTTTGAACCCATCTCTTCAACTCTGTCTTGTTTAGCAAGCACTAAAATTTTTATTTATCGATTTAACAGCAGCAAAGTCTCATCAAGTCCGATAGTTTCCCCAGTTATTACCTCAACCGATCTTCCTGATCTGGGATCATCCTGAATTGAATCTTAGTCTAATCAAATCTGGTTTTACTAAAAATCTTACATAAAAATAAGATGGACCGTCATCACCGAGAACCGGGGACAGTCTTTTATGAATAACTTTCAGTCTATTTCCCTCTTTAGTAAAAAACGCGATGCTCCAAATTACTTTTATGCATTTTTCACAAAGAACTCGTACAAAGTTTCGTCAAAGTATTTAGAATAGTGGTACTAATTTGCCCAGCAAGCAATTTTTAAAGTCATTTCTATGGCTATGTAGATATCTTAAAAATACACCACATGTTTACACACGCTGTCATTCCGCCATTTATTCCGCCAACAAAAGTGCAACTACCATGCAGCTATCATACTCTGTGGTCGTTGAGTTTTACACATACAAACCTCAATAAGTTCTTTCTCTTTTTTTGTAATCTCAGCATTGGCGTTTATTACGTCTTGAATCAGTGTATTTGAAGCACTTAGTTGTTCTATCCTCCATACATATTCCATGGCTTGTCTTTTGTCTCTTTCTATCGATGCCAAACGATCTTCTTCTTTCTTTTTTCTTATAAGTTCTTCCATTCTGTATATATACAGTATACATTTAGAAATATGTTCAGAAAAATTAACCTGAATGCTCCTTGCCGTTTGCCATTGACAGCATGCAGAAACGACAGATTTCCATTATAACTACCAGTAACTGATAATAGAGAGATTTTGCAACGCTTATTTTAAACATGCCTTTATCATTATCATCATCATCATTAGCTTATTCCATCCGTAGTTGGATGTAAGCCTCCTTAAGTTGTCTTCAACGAGCTTTGTTTGTTTTTTGCATCCAATAGTGTCCTGCTTTATCGTTATCGTTTTAAAAGTATGCGCAATATAAACGCGAACGAATTGCACATTGTCGGGCGGCATGGGTGGCGGCTCGTAGCTCCGTGGCGTAGTACTTGCTTCCGGTGCAGAAGGTCTTGGGTTTAATTCTGGCAGGTCGGTATACTTTTATTTAAGTATATATGGCCTGGCTACATACATATGTAGTAGGTGTTACAGAAATGCAATAACGTTCATGGTAGCACTACCGCGTTGTCCAAAAGGTGCCGTGAAATACAAAAATGTATGTTTCGGCACTTGGACCACATTGACGGGTATTACGACATCCCCGCCGATATCTTCAGGATAAAAAAAAGACATAAAAAAAATTTCGCAACTCTTAAAATAAGCACTCCCTTATTTTGTGTCTTTATATTAACGAAGTGGAGAAATGTACAGGGTGGTCCAACTTGGACACTTTTAAAGGTAAACCCCTTTATCTAAAGGAGATAGACGAAAACTGATGTTGGTGTCTGAGACTCAATTTTTATGATAAACTCAACGGTGAAAACCGCATATCGATATCTAGTACCGTTTCAGATATACAAAAATTTGAATTTTGGAAAAATGTTTGTAATTCTTTTCCTATTCCTTTCCTTATTCGAATAGAGCTTTAAATTACCATTCACACTTTATATTTTTATGATAAACTCAATGGTGAAAACCTCATATCGATATCTAGTACCGTTTCAGATATACAGGATGTTTTTCAAAAATTTGAATTTTGGAAAAATGTTTGTAATTCTTTTCCTATTCCTTTCCTTATCCGAATAGAGCTTTAAATTACCATTTTAAAAGTATAGCACACTTTATATTTTGCTTAAATCTATTTCAAAATATAAAGGTTTTCAGTTTTTACGCAAGTTTTAAATGCACATTTTGTGAAGTAGCGGCCATATGGTTTAATTCAATTGTTTACTCGCAGTTGTCAAATTTTACTTCAGGATCAGTTATTGAATTGTCAAATAAATCGCAATGAAGTTTGAAAATTACGAAAAATGGGATATGATAGCGTGTTTCATACAAACCGGAGAAAATTCGGAAGCGGCAAGTAATTTGTACTACGAACGGTATCCAGAGAGGCGTTAACTTTTCAAGGATATATTCGCTCGATTGCGATATAACCTAATTAATAGTGGCCAGTTTGAAAAGAAACGACCCAAAAATTATGCATCAAACAGGGATAAGGAGTTAGAAGAAATAGTAGTTTTAGAAACTATCGGAAATAATCCCAACACTTCAACCCGACAGTTAAAAGAATACACTAGACTGCCAAGAATTAACAGTCGTACTTTGAAGAAGCACAAATTCAAGCCATATAGAACAAGAAAAGTTCATCACCTTAGAGACGGAGATTTTCAACGACGTATGGATTTTTGCCAATGGTTTTGAATTTTTCATTAAATTGCATTTGGATACACGAAGCTTAGGTAAACAATGCAGGTATTTTTAACCGTTACAATTCTTATACGTGGGCACAAGAAAATCCTCATTTAGTTGTGGAGCAAAGAAATCAAGGCAGATTTGGATTTAATGTGTGGGCAGGAATTTTTAGAGGCAGGGTTATAGGCCCATTTATTTACGAAGGAACACTCACCTCTCAGAGATATTTAGAAATTTTAAGGCAGCAAACAGAACCTCTTGTTGATGAACTGCCGTTAATGGACCTTAGAAATATATTTTTTTCAACACGACGGGGCACCCCCTCATAACGCTGCAGTTACCAGTAATTTTTTTATCGACCAATTTCGACAATAACTGGATAGCCAACCAAGGTCCGAACCGTTGGCCGGCAAGGTCACCGGATTTAACACCCATGGACTTCTATCTCTGGGGAAGATTGAAAGACCTAATTTTTAAATTGCCGATAAACACTAGGTAAGAGTTAGAAGTCGCAGTGTTACAAAGTTTTGCAGCTCTCACTCCTCTCGAACTAATCAACACGGTAAGAAGTGTCCAGAAAAGGTACCGCCTTTGTGTAAATGAAAGTGGACGTCATTTCGAACATCTCTTAAAGAAAATTGTTTTGTTTTAGTTTGGTCTACTCGGAATAAATTGTTTTATTGTTGTTTTGTTTTATTTTCTACATAGTTTAAAGTACTATAGCATTTAGTAAATTTCATTGTAGTTATGACTGTTAGAGTTATTTCTGAGAATTTTTTTTTATGGTTTGACTGCTACCGGTAAACAATTGATATTGCCGCTCCGTCCAAAGCCTACTTCACAAAATGTGCATTTAAAACTCGCGTGAAAACTGAAATCCTTTATATTTTGAAGTAGATTTAAGCAAAATATAAAGTGTGCTGTATTTTTAGAATGGTAATTTAAAGCTCTATTCGGATAAGGAAAAATATATAAGGTATCCCATTTAAAAAATTAATAACTATTAAAATATTATTTGTAAAAAAATGTAACTTACACTGTTGAAATCCACTTGAAAAAGTGCTTTGACCATGTTTTTACAGAAATCAAAAATTTTCAACTGGAAAAGAATTACAAACATTTTTCCAAAATGCAGATTTTTGAAAAACACCTTGTATATCTGAAACGGTACTAGATATCAATATGCGGTTTCCACCATTTAGTTTATCATAAAAATTGAGCCTCAGACACGACATCAGTTTTCGTCTAACTCCTTTAGATAAAGGGGTTTACCTTTAAAAGTGTCCAATTTGAACCACCCTGTAGATGTTTTTTTCTAGTTTCGTTTTTGTGTTATTTTCTTGATTTGTTTTTTTTGTTTTAAAATTGAATCGACAAATCCAAAATGTGTTAAGAAGGTCCAGATAGGTTGGACCATAATTTAATACGCGATATAATCCTTTTGCCCTACCATAAGAGCGATAAGAATAACCAAACTCTCAAATAAGCTTCTTATAACAATAAGGGAGATTTTTATCCTTAATAAAGGATTCTTACTTTCTTCTAATACTGCGCTAGCTTCAAACGGTGGGTTCCAATTAGAGGTCATTGTTATCCTTTAAGTCACAGGATTCGTTGGAGTAAATAGAGGAACAATTCCATCATTTTACGATTGCGCATGCTTCAAATAAGGATAGCAACAGAGTCTCTATTTATTATTGAATTTCTTCTTTTTAATTTTGCACAGGTTTAAAATTAATATAATGAGAAAGGCGTACTAAGATGGGCGTTACAAAATCTCTCTAATAAATGACCCGGACGTGAACTCTAATAATTTTTAGTATATATTTACTGATCTTGCTCTGAGTATGAAAACTAGCAATGGTTTTTAAAAGCAACAGTATCATGCTATCGAAGCTGGACGGCGAGAGACATTTTTTTAAAATACTTAAAAGCTAAATATTTGTAAAGGCTCTTAAGACGGCCAGTCTAATTAACAATATTATTTTTGAAAAATGACAGATTCCACACTCTCAATTATTTATCTAATTTGCGCTACTCATCCAATCCAGTCAATCAAGAATATTTTGATAGTTGGTCAGTTTTGTCCTATACGTACCATACTCTCAATCCTATAAAAGACTACTACCAATTCAGGTCAATGTATGTAATGCAAAAATAAAAACTCTCTCAGATAATTAATTTTAATTGACAGCCTAATATGAAATTGACAATCTTTTATAGGATTGATACGCATGGTGTCAGGGCAATATTTTGATGGAGTAATTAGTGATTGGCGAATGTGATAAATCTTTGATGTTGGGAAGTTTCTTTTTATTTTGTTTTTATCACCTATATTTTAAGTAACTTCCCCAGACCAAGATTGACCGTTTGATAATTTCTATTTTACCTCCTTGCATGCGCCTCGAGTTCCGCTCTTGCTTTTTCAGCAGCCTCTGCTGTCAACCTTGCTTTTTCTTTTTTGGACATTTTCTTTTTCGGTCCCTATTAAATAAAATTTCAACTTAATATTGCTTATACCTATATATATATATATATATATATATATATATATATATATATATATATATATATATATATATTTCTAAAACACCCTATATATATATATATATATATATATATATATATATATATATATATATATATATATATATAGGGTGTTTTGGAAGTCACTGCATATATTGAAACTGTCACATCTTTGTAGTAAAACTGAGTGCAGATAATTCACTTTAAATAGCGGATCTCAATGATAAAGTAAAAAGTCGACCCTAAAGAAATGATGAAACGAATGAAATGAAGATATTGTTTTCGTTCTGCCACGGGTAAACAAAACAACTAGACAATATAACCGATTGTTAACAAAAACGTGATTTAATTCCGCGCAGCAGACGCATTTTACGAACAGCCACAATGCACCTGCACCTGCGCCTGTGCTAGTTCGTACAAAGGCGGCCTATTAGGTGCGGTTTGGTTTAACGGTAAAATCCAGCTTTGTCCTTTCTTTTAATTTTTCAAAAATTTGTAAAAAAAGTATTAATGTTCTTCTACATGACCTTCCGGGTCACCCGTTTCAATATCTGCAGTGATTTCCATAAGACCTTATATATATATATATATATATATATATATATATATATATATATATATATATATATATATATATATATCTAATTATAATGACAGGTAGAAAGTGTGCGATATATTGAATTCTTCTTTAATAATAAATTCAGAATGATGCAAAAATGATTTTGTAGTAATGGTTGTGGTTTGGCGGGAAATTTTCTAAAATTTAAACTCCAAAAGTCACTCTGATTGTGTGTGTCGACAACATTTATGTGGAAAAGTTCATGTTAAGAAATGTTTTAAAGGAATTACATTCGCGAACAATTCGGTGTATAGAATTGGTCCGTAAGCACGTTGAAATGCAAACTAGATAATTTTTTTTTAAGTTTAGGCTTTTTTGTTTATTTAATTTGTGAAGTGTCTAATTTATTTATTCTTTGTGTGCTCTATAGTCAATGTCTTTATTACCTTTATTAGATATTAATTCACTAGGTTTCCTTTCTTTTTTGCAAGAAACTTGCGTTGCTAGAGTGTCCTTAAAAAAATAAAAACCTCAAACTGTATGCTATAGCGGAAAAATATTTGATAATCGTCCGTAAGACTCGCGGTTTTACGAAAATCATCATTTTTTAAATATCGGTTGTGAAAGAAATAAAAAATGGCTTGGAATCATTAAAAGAATTTTAAAATTCTTCTATTAATCTGGCCAACTCATTTTAAATTCAACTTTTCTTAACTATAATAATAAACAGAAATTCCATATGTCTCGCATTTTCTGCCTGTCACTATATGTACGTATATATATAAAATATATATATATATATATATATATATATATATATATATATATATATATATATATATATATACATATGTATATATATATATATATATATATATATATATATATATATATATACATATATACGAGTATATATACGGGTCATTCTTCGTCAACCAGACTCCCCCATTAGTCCATAAATTGACGCAATTTATGAGGATACGATCTGGTCGAGATTAAAGCTTATGATATGTAGTGTTGAATTTTGAGTGGCATTTGAAGAAATTGTGCTGATTTGGGCTTAATTCCGACCCAAATCTGAAAATGGATTAAAAATGTAATTTCCTCATATAACAAAACGTTTTCTCTGATAATCATATTCTACCTAAAAAAACCTACAACTTTTGTAGAGTTTTTTTTTTATGGCCTCAATTTTCGAAGATATTTATCACAGCGTATTTGCCATATTTTCGATATTCAACAATTTTTTACTGGAAAACTAAAACTTTAAGAGAACTTATGTAAGAAATAAAAATACTTGTTTTTATTCGTAAAATCACTATAAATTTTTTCAGAATTTTTAAAATACTTTTTAACAATTCGTTATTTTGACCTATATTTTTTATGATTTTTTCATATTGATTTTTATACAAAAATGTACTTATATTAAATTTATTGATTACCCGTTTTAAAAATTTTCAAAATCTTTCTATGGGATCGTATTCTACGGGAAATTTTACATCGAAAGAAATTTTTTTGCCCTAAAAATAAGATTTTTGCACCGCCAAATTGTTTTAGAATGAGAAAATCGTGAAAAATATAAGTTAAAATAACACACTTTTAAAAACTGCTTCACAGATTCTGAAAAAATTAATGGTGATTCTATGAATTGATTTGTCCTTACATAATTTCTCTAAAAGTTTTAGTTTTCTAGTAAAAATTGTTGAATATCCAAAATATGGCAAATACGCTGTGATAAATATCTCCGGCAACTGAGACCATAAAAAAAAAATTTCCTACAAAAGTTGTAGGTTTTTTGGGGGGTGGAATAAGATTATCAGAGAAAACTTTTGGTTACATTAGGAAATTAAATTTTCCATTTTCAGATTTGGGTCGGTATTGAGACCAAATCAGCACAATTTCTCAATATGCCACTCAAAATTCAACACTACACTACACTATCATAAGTTTTAACTTGGGCCAGATTGTGTTTTCCTAAATTGCTTCAATTTATAGACTAATAGGGTGGTCCGGTTGACGAAGAAAGACCCATATACAGGTGTATGCATAAGTTTTTGCCGGTTTCACTAAGAGATGGCACCAGCCAACAGTACGGAGTGAGTGAATTTGATAAATACGTCAGTTTGTTCGTCTGACAATAACCTAACCAACATACACAAGTTGAGTCCGCCAAACATTAGCGTCTGTATTGTATCGTTCAGTGATCATGTCGACTTTTGTGTCTGAAAAAGAACATTTGCGGCACGCATTGCTTTTCTTATTTAATCAAAAGAAAAATGCTGCGGAAAGTCATCGTTTGCTGGTGGAAACATATGATGAACACGCTCCATCGATTAGAACATGTGAGACATGGTTTCGACAAATCGCTTCGGCAAGAAGACCATGCTTTGTGTCTGGTGGGACCAGAGCGGTATTGTGTATTATGAACTCTTGACTACACTATCGCCAACAAATGATTAATTTAAATCACGCATTGATCGAAAGACGACCGGAATGGGCCAGAAGACACAGCAAAGTGATTTTGTTACACGATAATGCGCCGTCTCAGACAGCAAAACCAGTGAAAGACACCTTGAAATCGCTTGGATGGGACATCCTTCCGCACCCGCTGTACTCTCCCGACCTGGCTCCATCTGACTATCACCTCTTCGCATCAATGAGGCACGCGCTTGCAAAGAAGCACTTCAGCAATTTCGAGGAAATTGGAAAATGGTTCGACGAATGGGTTGCCGCAAAAGACAAGTAGTTTTTCTGGCATGGTATTCATAATTTACCTGAAAGATGGGCGAAGTGTGTAGAAGCCAATGGCTAATATGTTGAATAAATAAAAAATGAATTTCCCTTGAAAATTACGTGTTTTCTTTACCACAAAATCGGCAAAAATTTATGCATATACCTGTATATACATATATTTATATATATATATATATATATATATATATATATATATATATATATATATATATATATATTTATATATATATATATATATATATATTTATATATTATATATATTATATATATATATATATATATATATATATATATATATATATATATATATATATATATATATATATATTTGTATATAATATACATACTGAACAATAGGCATCAATATCATTAAATACACTTTTGCAATTTTTTTACTTTTCGCATTTTGCTTTCTTAAATATTCATCTACTTTTTTTTACCTCTTCCTCGTCCTTAAGTTCGTCAATACCTAAAAATAAATAAAAACTTAAACAAATAGCAAATCAACTTTTACTGCCCTAAGTTCGTTTCACCCATTTCTTTCATCACTTTCTTCAGTTCATCTAGTTTTTTCCTCAATTCGTGTTCCTCCTCAGCCACTGAAAAAAAAGATAATAATATCATAAATATATATTCAATATGTGTTAGTGGGTAAAGAAGCTTCGAGACCTTACTTTTTTCTAATCGGCTTCAACAGAAGGAGGTTCTCAATTCAATACATAACACGTAAGCTGAAAAGTTTTTGGTCTAACTACACACATTTTTTTTGCAAAATTAGACTTTCAACATAGTCTCCTTTAAGAGCGATGCAATCAGTCCAACCTTTCTTGTAGAAGGATTTGTCTTTGCCATCAAAATAAGCCGATAAGTTCTTCATTAGAGCCAAATCTCTTTCTCGCGAGCATTTTTTTTGAGGTATCCGAATAGATAATAGTCGCTGAGAGCCAAATCTGGAGAATACGGCGGATGAGGAAGCAATTTGAACTTCAATTCATGCAATTTTGCCATCGTAACCATTGACTTGTGACACGGTGCATTGTCTTGATGAAACAGCCCCTTTTTCTTGTTCATATAAGGCCGTTTCTTTGCGATTTCTACCTTTAAACGCATCAATAACTCTATATACTATCGATGGTTTTTTTCCCTTCTCAGCATAGCCGATGAAAATTATTCCATACGCATCCCAAAATATAGAGGGCAAAACCTTCCCAGCCGACTTTCTGCGGCTACCGTCAACTCAGCTCACTGCCGATTTGGTTTCGGTATGTAGTGCTGGATCCATGTTTCATCCATTGTCACATATCGCATGAAAAAATTCCTTTTTATTGAGCTTAAACAGGTCCAAACAGCGCTAAGAATCATCAACATGTTGTTTTTTGGTCCCCGTAACACTTACCAAGTCATTGTTTTGCTTGAACGGTATTTATTCCCATCAAAAAACAGTGTATAATCAATACACGAAATTCGATTTTTTCCATTGTTTTGAAAATATCAAAAGTAGCGTCACTAAAACCACTGTAACTTGTAAACTGATAGTAGAACTGTCATGAAAGTTTAACACGTATCGTTTGAAGGTGGGTACTTCCTAAAAATCATATGGATTTTTTGAAAAGGCGACATCTCTGTGTCTGAGCAAAAACTTTTCAACCTACGTGTTATGTATGTCATGTTATTCAAATATCGTATTAAGTTAATTGCTGAAGGAAAACACGCACAGATTAAAAAAATATATATTTTTCTGCGTAAATACTGTCTACATTAATAGTTTTAGTTCAGTTTATCTCGAGTGGTTTCATTCCATTAAAAAAAAATTTTTGTTTGCGCCTCAAAAAACCACGCTGCAGCGGCTTTCAACTCATCATGAACTAAGTGCCATCGCCTGTGACACTTCGCGAAAAATGTCGCTGATCTTACTCTAAAGCAACCAGATATTCTTGAGAAATTTCTTTCTGCGTCGGTTTCTCTTCTGATGTAAGGAGCTGGGCAGCCACTATGTATAAACTTTTTCATCCCCGAATCTTCGGGTACAATCTAGTTGTTTTTTTTTTCTGACATACCCTGTTCATGCCGAGATTCTAATATGATATCATTCCTCTCCCCCGCCCATTTTGATTGATTATTCTATGAATTAGAACAATTAGATCGTTATAGGTAGAATTTTTTCCTCTGTCGATTGAAAAAGTGATACTGAGGTTTCGCCAATCATCCTACCGGTTTCTTAAAAGTTAGTTTTGACAACTAACTTTCTCGGAATCTAGCACGAAACTCATTTAATTCCGGTTGCACACATCTTTTGTATTTGCGGATACATAACCATAAAATAATAAAACGATTCTTTATGTGCCCAAAACTGTCACAACATCTCGGATCTGTCAAAGATAAGATTCCCCTTGAAAATCCAGAAGTCTTTTAGCAGCCTTTATAGCTGTTGTAAAACCTATATCGGCGAAACGAGAAGAAAAATATGTACTAGAATTAAAGAAGATTAAATGACGGTATGTCTATGGTTACGTTTCTAGTTCAGCACCTGCCGAATACCAGCATGTAAGTACATATGTAACTGGACACCAGATTTGTTTAAATAATTAATGATCCTTGCTACAAACTTCTTGTTCTATCCTAGGAAAATTCAGGAGTTCATCGAAATACTTACACATCCAACAATCTTAATTGTGACACATCTCTTTACCTCTTCGCAGGCTGAGAAGAGATCATTTATGGAGTAAGAATAGGGTAAACCAATCCTCCAAGTGAGTGTCGTAAAAGAGGTCCCCTTGAATAAATTTTTTGTTGTGTTTTTTTTTAGGAAATTTACTTCGTTCTGAGTTATTTTTTATAAAAACTCTTTTAAAACAGAAAACCTGTAAACTCCTCAAAGATATTCCTTGTATATCATCTGTACAGTCTGTCAAGAAAGAACGTGACCTTAGCAGGTGTCCAATCGCCTCTTGCATCAATAATCGCCTGGCATCTTCGAGGATGCTGTCGACAAAATTTTTTGCATACTCTGCAAATTTTTCGAATCTCGTGAGATAACTGAGTCAAAGTCCTCAGAGTCTTTCCTCTGAGCTTTCTCTTTACAAGGTATCAAACGTTTTCAATAGAGTTGGCGTCCGGCGATGGTAAGGGTCACACTAGTATTTTATCGTGAACAACCCGCGACTTTTTTTTTTATGGGTTTAGCACACGTGCTGCAGGGAGGTCCCTAAAGCGCCACAGGAGCGACAGGTGTGCGCAAAAAAACGATTCACGTTGTTCTTGAATCGCTGTAAATTATACTCGGTGGGAAATACAGTCCTGGGCAAATTATTCCAAAGGGATAATGTTTTCCATATAAAAGACTGCTTGAAAAGCGTTGTAAGAGGAGTAACAAGCTGAACCTCATACGGATGTGAAGTATCAGCGCGACGCGTATTTCTAACATCCACCGCTCTGGGAGGAATTAAACGGGCCACATCCTCCGAACACCACGACGCGATTTTCGCCCAGCAAAAGTTTCTTCAACGTGCTGCGGAATTTGACATCATGAGCACGAAGATGTTGTCGACATGGGACACATTTAAACCCGATTTTTTAAATTTTGCCGCTCCTTGACGCAGCGTTAATTTCGGGTTCCGCGAAAACAAAGACACGATTCATTTTTCGACTTTCGGAGTGACTTTGCCTACCGAGCCACGTTTTGGCAAGTCTTCGACATTTTTCGTCTCGTTGAAACAATTTACTGACTTCTTCACCGACGACACCGACTTTTTAATATATTTAGAGGTCGGGGAATGTGTAATTTTAGGTTCCTTTGGATGGGAACAAAGAAAGACTGACTCGAACTGACGCACAAACATTGACTCATTTTGGATTTTACGTGATGTCGACGAAAGTTCTATCGATAGATACTTTTACTAAATTGCGTCGTAGATAAAGGTTCCCGCTACCGATCGCTAGGATCGTATCTAACAAACATAAATTATCGCGGACACGTTCTTACTTGACAGACTGTACATGGAGTTTCACTGGCTACGCAAAAGAAACGGACAAGAGATGCAAAAGGGATAATTGTTTGAAAACATAGGTCCTTATCTTTTAAGTTTAGCTGTAAAAATAACTTTTAGAATTACTTTTCGATACTTTTGTTCTTCCTGATGCCACTGGTGTCGATGTCTTTTTCTCGACCTGCATCCCCTCTTTTAATGATTTCTCTTCTGCTTTTTTCTGAGCTTTCTCCTCAGCTGGCTTCTCAGCTGTCTTTTCCAAATCTTCTTTGCTTTCCGTCACTTTCTTCTTTTCTCCCTAGAAATATTATAGCAATCCTTAGAAAGAAAATACGACATAAAATATTTTTGTGTTTGTCCATCTAAAGGGGTCAGTAATGGCAGGGACCATATGGTCATGGTTACAAATTACAGAAAATCACGTGGTACTTACACAACTCCTATCCAATACATTTTTAATTAACATTCTTCTTAAAGTGCCATATCCGATATGAATGTAGGTGACCCTTTCGCCTGCGGTTGGTGCCTTTTTAAGTGTTCCAAGACAAAGGAGACCTACAGTTTAACGCCGGTTTCGGACGACCAAACGGAAAGGGCTTTACTAGGCGTGATACTACGGGTTGTTTGCCATTGCCTTCCCGACAGAGGTGACCGTCATAATGTAATTTTTTTAATTTTTTTTTTCGAGCCTAGATTCGAACTTGGGTCTCCAGCGTAGAGGTCACCTTAATCACGATCACACGCTATGGCCGCCTTAAATCATGTAATCATACTATAGTATATGATTATGTTCTAGCAATGCCTATTTTTCTGATCAACCGTATCTCAGGGGGGCTAAATGTTCTTTAAATCTTACTTGAATCGACCTTCTAGTTTGCCTAATCTAACACGTAGGCTGAACAATTTTTGGTCTAGCTACTTAAAACACATTTTTTTTTCAAAATTCGACTTTATTTATCAATATAGTCTCCTTCAAGAGCAATATAATCAGCCCAACGCTTTTCTAACATTTCTATACCCTTCTTGTAGAAGGATTTGTCTTTGCCTTCAAAATAGGCCTCAGTTTTCATTGGAGCCAAAGGTTTTTCCTGCGAGCCTTTTTTGAGGTCTGCGAATAGATAAAGTCGCTGAAGGCCAAATTTGGAGAATACGATGGATGAGAAAGCAATTCGAACTTCAATTCATGCAATTTTGCAATTCGCCATTGATGGTTTTTCCCTTTTCAGCATAGTCAATGAAAATTATTCCATGCGCATCCCAAGATACCAAAACCTTCCCAGCCAACTGTTGTGTCTTTGGTCGCTTTGGGCGGCTTTCACCGACTGCTGACCGATTTGATTCTGGTGTGTAGTGGTGGTTCCATGTTTCATCCATTGTCACATATTGCATGAAAAAATCCTTTTTGTGACGCTTAAACAGGTCCAAGTAGCGCTCAGAATCATCAACACGTTGTTTTTGGTCCACTGTGAGCAAACGCAGTACCCATTTCGAACAGAGATTTTTCATGCCCAAATGTTCATGCAAAATATGACCAACACGTTCTTGTGATATTTTTAGGGTGTCAGCTTGTAACATTCATTTTTTCCTAGATTTTAAGATCATGTTACGTCACTGTTTTTCTGCCTATAATTTATATTTTTTCTCCATTTTTATATTTATTGCAGTGATTACTAACTTTTAAGCAGTGTAGTTCAATTGAATTTTTGAGCCGTTTATTTTACAGTGTGCATTGCGGGTTACCTACTGGATTTATTTAATTTGCATCGATTGGATAGAATTTGTATCCAGGAAGTAGCCATCTTAAAGACGTTACTTTAAGGAAGGGAGAAAAATATTTAAGCGTGCGGATAGCATTGTTCAAGGCTTTTTCCATCATGTAGCCGTAATCGGCTTTTTTCCAGCCGAGATGCAGTAACGGCTTTTTTTCATCATAGAGCCGCAGTGAGCTCTCTTTTCCATCATCGCAGTGGGCTTTTTTAGATCATCAAGTCGCAGTAGGCTTTTTTTATCACGTTGCCGTACTCGTTTTTATTAGTGAAGTAGTAGTGCAGAAACGGTTTTAGTTTTCAAGTTCGAGGCCTTTTCCTTGAAATATCCTGCTTATTCCCATACCTTTAGGGATCAAGAAATGTTTAACAGCCCAAAGGAAACTGGGGTAGCCAAGGTGGAGACATCAGTGTTATGAATATCTCACCAGGACAGGCCAAAAACTCATAGAAAAACCGTAAGTCGCCAGTATATCAATCAATAGATCTTGCTTCCTGCTGCCAAGTGCATTTACATCGTCTATTCAGCACGTGTAACTCTTGAAGTTAATCCCACGAACTTTTAACATCGTGTGTAGCTAAGCCTTTAATTAAAATCCTAATTTAAGGACTCTATATAATCGTAACATCTACTAGATTAAGGGGTTTTATGTAGTAATAGTAATTTTAAAGTGTAGCGAAGTTAGAACTTTTAATTTTGTCATTAATAAACCTTTTTCTTTATTTAAATATAGCGTTTCACTGAATCACCCGTTTTACTATATCTTTCAGGACACAACGGTTGTACCATATTAAATTTTTGTAACAACTACATAACCCTTCAGTATTTTTTTATTTTTTTGAGCTGAAGTTAGATTCCTTTTATTTTAAAATGAATGGTGCCCAAAATCTGTACGACCAAAATTTTAAACAACTATAGAGACTATTTTCAAAAGACGTACAAAAATTATCTCTTATCCATATTTCTCTACCAAAAAACTGAGAGAGAGAATTATGTCTAATTTCTTTAGTTCTTTCAATATTAATATCCACTCAATCCATTCTCAGAAATTATGAAATCCGTAAGGGGCAAATAACGACTTCTATTTAATGAATATGATATTTATTAAAAGCAAAGAAGTTAAGAGATTACAAAATTGCGCCCAAACAGGAGGGCATTTTTTTAACACGCCACAAGCTATCTCAGGCAATTTCACCACGGTCATCCAAAACAATTTTGTGGATTTTTTTATGTTTTCCAATGTAACTATCTTATTTGGGCGTCCAGAGCGTTCAGCATCATTTGTGTCTGTACGATCGCGTTTAAATTCAGCATACCAGTAAACGATGAGTGATTTTCCAGGGGCAGAGTCCTCGTAACACTTATCAAGCCATTGCTTTGCTTGAACGGTATTTTTTCCAATGAAAAAACCCTTCTTCTTCTTCTTCCTACGTTAGGACCATGTCCTGTGTTCATTTCAAAGGTTTCCCAGAAACAATTGCGATGATGAAGACCAGCTCGCATATCATCTTATTGGTGGTCTTCCAAGCGGTCGAGGTGTGTTTGGTCGCTTCTCTTTGGCAACCTTAGCCAACCGGTCATTTGGCATTCTGTCCACATGGTCTCTCCATTCTCTTCTCCTATTCCTTGCCCATCTCACCACATCCTATATTTCACACATTTCCCTTATTTCTTCACATCTCTTCCGGTCAAATAAGGTATGTCCTGTTATCGATCTAAGTGTTCGCATTTCTGTTGTTCTTAGGAGTCGTTTTGTTATTGTGTTCTCCGCTCTGGTTTCTATCGCGTACGTCATGATCGGTCTTACGCATGTTTTGTATATTCTTACTTTGCTCCTGGTGCTCATATATTTGTTTCTCCAAATTATATCTCTTAAGTATCCTGATAATAATGATGCCTTTCTTGTTTGAGTTTTTACTTCCTCCTTAAGGTTCCTGGTACTTGTTATGTTTGCCCCTAGATATCTGAAGGACATCACTTGTTCTACACTCTGATCATAAATCGCGAGTTTGCATCTTTTCGGTTTTTTAGATATTGTAAGGGATTTTGTTTTCTTTACAGAAATTTGCATATTAAACACTTTTGCTGTTTGTTGGAACTTATGTAGGAGTCTCTGTAAGTTATCTTCGTCTTCTGATATGATTACTTCATCATCGGCGTAGCATATTATTTTTATTTCTTTGTCTCCCAATCGATATCCTCTCCCAGTTTTCTTTACTTCGTTTATTATTTCATCCATTCTGATGTTAAATAAGATTGGGCTTAGGCTATCTCCTTGTCTGATTCTGGTTGCCATAGGTATTTTATTGCTTAATTTATGTGCCACTCTTACGTATGTGTGGTTGTTGATGTTCAACTCTTCGATAGTTTTTATTATATTCGGGTGAATTCCCCTTTTTTGTAGTAGGGTTATGACATCAGTTAACCGTACCCTATCGAATGCCTGGGTAAGATTAATGAAACACATAAAGGCTATCTTATTAAACTCTATGGCTTTTTCGGTAAATTGGCGGATTATAAATATGGCGTCTATAGTAGACCTGTTCTTTCTGAACCCTTGCTGTTCTTCACAGATTCCGGTTAACATTATTTCTTCTGCTAAAATTGTAGTGAACAATTTTAGTACCGCACTCATTAAGCTGATACCTCGATAGTTTTTTGGATCTGTCCTTTCTCCTTTTTTGAAAATTGGTATCAAGATGCTTTCTTTCCATTCGGATGGTATAATCTTGGCTGTGAGTATTTTGTTAAAGAAAATCTGTAATTCTTCTAGTAATTTATCACCTCCATATTTGATCATTTCGTTCCTAATTTCGTCCATACCCGGGGCTTTTCTGTTTTTTAGTTTGTGCCATGTGCTGTATTTGATTCAAGGAAATGGTCCTATTTGGTTGGGCAACATTTTCATCTTCATACTGCATTTTCTGTGTTAATGAATTGGTTTCTGATGGACTATAGAGTTTTTCGAAATATCTTTCCCATTCTTCCACCGTAATTTTTGTATATACGCATTTATTGCATTTTTTTTTTTCTATTTCTCAGTGGATTCCGTATATGAAAAAACCTAAATCTTATATAGATTTTTTTGAAAAACGCGGCATCTATATGTCACACCAAAAACTTTTCAGGCTACGTGTTATAAGACCATTTCGGTGTCAGTGCATCTGTCTGTCTGTCACACCCGATTTTTCCCGAAACTATTTGACATAGAAAGTTGAAATTTGGCACTCATAGAGGAATTGATGGCTTCATCAGAGCCGTGTAGGTTTGAAAGTTAAATTATGACTTAAGAGGTTAGTTTTGGGGGGGTGAAATCCAAAGTAAAAAAAAAAATTATCAGATTTATGTTTTCTGGTGTAACCATCTCATTTGGACGTCTAGCATCATTTGTATCCGTACGACCGCTTTTAAATTCAGCGTACCCGTAAATGATGAGTGATTTTTCAGGGACAGAGTCTCTGTAACACTTATCAAGCCATTGCCTTGCTTGAACGGTATTTTTTTCCATCAGAAAATAGTGTTTAATCAACACACGAAATCAGATTTTTTCCATTGTTTTGAATATATCAAAAGTAGCATCACTAAAACCACGGTAATTTGTAAACTAATCGTCGAAATTTTATGAAATTTCAACACGTATCGTTTGTAGATTGGTACTTCCGAAAAATCATATGGATTTTTTGAAAAGGGCGACATCTATGTGTCAGACCAAAAACTTTCAGCCTACGTGTTACTTCTACTCATAATGATTACAACTTATCTGATATATTCAAATACAGGGTCCGGCAGGAGTCGGGAGTCACACGTACCGCTTTTAATACGCCGAATTCGTTATATCATTACCTTTGGTTTTTTATCTTTTTTTCTTTTCTTCCCTTTTTTTCCTTCTTCTTCTTTTACTACACTGCCGGACTCTTCGGATTCGAAAGAGTCCGTCGATTGGGACAGTCTGTAAAAATAAGGAGTATTATATACATCACATCCGTATGAGGTTCAGCTTGTCGTTCCCCATACCACTCATTTCAAGAATTCTTTTATATGGAAAACCTCATTTCTTTGGAATGAGGTAGCGGTAAGTCTAGGATAAGTTTTTTAAGTGAAAAAGTATATAACATGATAGAGCTGGTTAAAAGGTAACTAAATATTCAACGCTGAATCATCAGAGCTGTATCTGACGCATCCTAGAATGAAAACTGTAAATAGGAATATATTACCCTGAAGAAGATGTCCATCTTCTACTTTTTCGGCCGGTTGAAGTATCAATAATAGAACTTGTACTTTCTTCCTTTTTAGTTTTGGCTCTCAGTTTTGTGGCACTAAAACTTGATTATATATAGATTATATATGAGTACACATATATATGTATATGTATATATGTATATATATATATATATATATATATATATATATATATATATATATATATATATATATATATATATAGTCCAAAAAGTCTCGTTACACCACCTGCTTTCTCTACTATTTTTCTGTTATGTTTAACAAATTAATTGGAACTATGAGAAAACATATTTGAAACTTAACCAACGAGGATTAGTATTAAAAACAACTACGGAATATTTTATTTAGAAGTTACATCATTGTTATAAAAATGTAAACAAAATTAATGCCAAAAAAGTCTCCATACACTCAAGAAAAGCACTGAAAAAAAAACACGTTAAATCAGCCGCATTTTATCAAGCTATCTATTGCTCGCTAAACTGAAAACAAATGAATAACTTTATAATCTGTCACTTGTTGCTAGTAATTTTGCAGTGGATTTTCAAAGTAGTATTAAAAATGAGCGAGAGAAATTGTGAAATTCCGTTTCAAGCTCGAAAGATTATAATGGATTTATGGAAAGATGGAATGCAGAAATATAGGAAAAATTGTCAAAAAGTCGCATGCTACTGTTCAGTACATTGTAAAAATCAACGGGTTCCAATAAAATTCGACCACGCTCCAGTCGTCCCAAGAAACTGACTCCACGTGAAGTATTGTTAGACAAATAATTATAGATTCCAAGAAAAATGCGCCAAAATTAAAAGAAGAAGTACAGGAAACTATTTTCGAAAAATGTTTGTTCACGAACAGTGAGAAATTGTTTAGACAGGGCAGGCTATAAGGGGTGTGCAGCCAGGAAGAAGGCGTTAAATTCGGAAGCTAATGGCAAAAAGCGGTTAGCTTTTGCTAGGGAATACGTTACTAAACCTCCTGAATTTTGGGAATTCGTAATCTTCAGTGATGAAACTAAAATTAACCTTTTTGGGTCTGATGCCAGAACTAAAGTTTGGATATATATATATATATATATATATATATATATATATATATATATATATATATATATATATATATATATATATATATATATATATACATATATATATATATATATATATATATATATATATATATATATATATATATATATATATATATATATATATATATATATATACGAGACTGGTTTGAAAAGTCCGTGCAAAAATAAAAAAACTACTTATGTGTTTGGGGTAAACCTTTTTTATTTTTCGACATAGTCTCCTTTTAGGCTTATATACTTCGTCCAACGATGTTCTAGTTTGTTGATCCCTTCCGAATAATAGGATTTGTCGAAGTCTGCAAAATATCCATTAGTGTCTGCAATCACCTCCTCGTTTGAATAAAATCTTTGTCCCGCCAGCCATTTCTTCAAATTGGGGAACAAATAGTAGTCCGAGGGAGCCAAGTCTGGAGAATAGGGGGGATGTGAAACGAGTTGGAATCCTATTTCCATTAATTTTGCGACCACAACTGCTGAGGTGTGTGCTTGTGCGTTGTCGTGATGGAAAAGGACTTTCTTGTGGGCCAATCGCGGGCGTTTTTCTTGCAGCTCGGTTTTCAAACGGTCCAATAAGGATGAATAATATTCACCTGTAATAGTTTTAACCTTTTCCAGATAGTCGATGAGGATTATCCCTTGCGAATCCCAAAAGACAGTCGCCATAACCTTTCCGGCCGAAGGAACGGTCTTCGCCTTTTTTGGTGCAGATTCCCCCTTGGTAACCCATTGTTTAGATTGTTGTTTGGTCTCAGGAGTATAGTAATGTATCCATGTTTCATCCACAGTGACGAAACGACGCTTAAAGTCCTCCGGATTCTTCTGGAACAGCTGCAAACCATCCTTGCAACACTTCACACGATTCCGTTTTTGGTCAAGCGTGAGCAATCGCGGCACCCATCTTACGGATAGCTTTCTCATGTCCAAATGTTTATGCAAAATATTATGTACCCGTTCAGTCGAGATGCCCACAGCACTAGCAATCTCACGCACCTTAACTCTTCTGTCATCCATCACCATATCATGGATTTGATCAATGATTTCTGGAGTCGTAACCTCCACAGGCCGTCCAGAATGTTCAGCGTCACTTGTGCCCATATGGCCAGCCCGAAAATTTTGAAACCACTTATAAACTGTTCTAATCGAAGGTGCAGAGTCACCATAATATTTATCAAGCTTCTCTTTAGTCTCCTGAGGCATTTTGCCTTTCATAAAGTAATGTTTAATCACCACACGAAATTCTTTTTCGTCCATTTCTTGAAAATCACTCGACTTCCTTGATTCACACGAATGCCAAACACAAAGAAATAGACCAATATGGCTGAAACTTGGTGTGCGTTCATTCAAGAGATGCTACTAACTAAACATGACCTCGATACACGCCGGTGCTGCCATCTCTCGGACTTTGCACGGACTTTTCAAACCAGCCTCGTATATATATATATATATATATATATATATTATATATATATATATATATATATATATATATATATCCCGATTCCCGATTATTCGAATCGCAATTATCGGAAATCCGGAACAAAACTGTTCCCATTCCCATTAAACGAAAAAATCTCCATTATTCGAAACAGACGATGAGTGGTTTTCTTAAAGCATCGGGGACTCCTCGACGTCTAGAATTTCACCTCTGTCTATGTTTTGGTTAGTGGACGAGTGTTATAAGTTACTCATTACGTCTATTATTATCGCAGAGGTAACAGTTTCGTTTTAATAGATATTTTACGAAATGGAGCGTCATAATAATAAGCGTAAACGTGTTATTACCTTAAAAGAGAAACTTTAAGCAATTCAACGTTTAGATAATGGTGAGCTTCTTAAAAATATAGCGAAGGATTTAGGTGTAGCCGTGACTACTCTGTCATCGCCCACACAGGCACGATAAAGTAATGAATACCAAAAAGTGGATGATTCTTTATTTTTATGGTTTACACAGAATCGAGAACGTGGAATACCAATTTCAGGAACAATTTTAAAATATAAGGGAGTGAGTTTAAACGAAGAGTTGCCCGTTATTGAAGCGTCTGTAAATTTTTCTGCAAGTGATGCATGGTGTACGTCAACTGAAAGCTTGTGGAGAAAGATTGTCGGCTGATGTATCTGCTGCAAAAAAATTTGCAGAGAATTTTGTGCAGCTTATGAAAGAACATGGTTTACAACCAGACCAAATCTATAATTGTGATGAAATAGGCTTGAACTACAAAATGTTGCTGTCAAATACCTTAGCTTCAACAACGGAAGCTGAAGCACCTGGTTACAAAGGTAGCAAAGAACGTATTATTGTTCTTGCATGCAGTAATGTCTCTGGAAGATACAAACTCCCATTATTATGTATTGGTAAGTCAGCAATATCAAGATGTGAAAGTGTTACGGAAACCGATGTTTGTGAATGGTGATAGTGTGGAAGATGAAATGACTGACTAAGAATTAAAAGTGTATGCAAAAAATGCTAATAAAATAGACAGTGATGACGATGATGATAACGAAGTAGAAGCCACTGACAAGATTCCAGTAAAAATGTCACATTCAGAAGGACTAGAGGTCCTAGAAAAAGCGTTAACTTATGTAGAACAACAAGAAAATGCAACCGCCGCGAACGTTTTGCTTATCAAACATTGGAGAGACATTGCAGCCAAAAACAGAACTGACGCAAAACGAGTGCAGTTAAAAATTACCTCATTTTTAGGACATTAAAGTTAAGAATGAAACTGTTTTATTTTCGAAATAGGTAAACTAATTCTTCTATTCTTTGTTTTAATAAATACCTATGTACGTAATAGCATATCATATAAATTGTTTTAAGTCAATCTGCAATATTGTATTCGTTCTAAACTTCTATTTTATAAAAAATTTCGGATTAACCGAAATTTCGATTATTTGAAATCACTTTGGTCCATATTATTTCGGATAATCGAGATTCTACTGTATATATATATATATATATATATATATATATATATATATATATATATATATATATATATATATATATATATATATATATATATATATATATATATATATATATATATATATATATATATATATGTATATATACCCTTTATATGTATATATATATATATATATATATATATATATATATATATATATATATATATATATATATATATATACATATAAAGGGTGTTTTTTATAGAGGTATAAAACTTTAAATTGGCAACACTTTTTTAACTGGCGGCCATTTTGTCAGCTGTCAAGTGATTTATGTTTAGTTTGGTTTGGCATTTCAACATGAATAGACTGACGCCTGAACGACGCTTCCAAATTGTGCAAATTTATTTTGAAAATCATGGTTCTGTTCGAAATACGTATCGCGCACTACGTCCATTTTACGGTCAACATAATCGTCCATCAGAGCAATTAATTCGATTAACTATGGAACGTTTTCGCACCACGTTTACTCTAAATGATAATACGCATCCACAGAGACGTCGTACAGTGCGTACAGAAGAAGTCATTGCTGCTGTAGAGCGTAGCGTAGAGGAAGACTCGAATCAGTCTATCCGCCATCGTGCACAGGAATTGGATATGTGTCCATCCACTTTATGGAAGATTTTGCGGAAAGATCTTGGTTTGCGTGCTTACAAAATCCAACTCGTGCAACAATTGAAGCCACACGATCACCTAGCAAGGCGTAGATTCGGTGAATGGGCCCAAAACAAGATTGCCGTTGATCTCGATTTTCATAAGCGAATTTTGTTTAGCGATGAAGCTCACTTTTGTTTGAATGGATACGTCAATAAACAAAACTGCTGTATTTGGAGTGATAATAATCCTCAAGTGTATGTTGAGACACCGTTACTTCCAGAAAAACTGACTGTTTGGTGTGCTTTATGGGCTGGTGGAATCATTGGTCCGTACTTCTTTAAAAACGATGCTGGTCAGAACGTTACAGTCAATGGTGACCGTTATAGAGTCATGATTACTGACTTTTTCGTTCATCAGTTGAACAACCATGATGTGCAGGAGCTCTGGTTTCAACAAGACGGCGCAACATGTCACACAGCTCGTGCCACAATTGATTTATTGAAGGAAACGTTTGGTAACCGCATAGTTTCACGTTTCGGACCCGTGAATTGGCCTCCAAGATCGTGCGATTTAACGCCGCTAGACTATTTTCTGTGCGGATATGTGAAGTCGCTAGTCTACGCCGATAAGCCCGAAACGATTGACCACTTGGAGGACAACATTTGCCGCGTTATTGCCGATATACGGCCACAAATGTTGGGAAAAGTCATCGAAAATTGAACCTCCAGATTAGACTACGTCCGAGCCAGCCGTGGCGGTCATATGCCAGAAGTCATATTTAAATTATAATGCCAGAAGTCATATTTAAATTATAATGCCAGAAGATTACCTTTCGAATAAAGTAAATTTCATGTCAATTTAAAAAATTCATCTTTGTTTTATTCCATTTCAAAGTTCTATACCTCTATAAAAAAACACCCTATATATATATATATATATATATATATATATATATATATATATATATATATATATATATATATATATATATATATATATATATATATGTATATTCTACATAGGGTGAAAAATACTGCGATTTTTAAAGAGAAAACAATGTTTTTGGCAAAAATCGATTTTATTCGTCAACGTTGTTTCGTTTAAGAGCGATACACTTATTCCAGTGATCTTTTGGATACCTTTCATATAGTACGATTTGTCGAGCTCTCTAAAATAAACCTCAGTTTCCCATTCGATTTCTTCTTTCCCTGAAGCCACCTCTTCAAATTTAGAAAGAAGCAGTTATCGCTGGGAGGCAGATCTGGTGAATACGACGGATGAGGAAGCAATTCATTTCCCAATTGCTCTAATTTTACCATCGATTTTATGGACTTGTGAGCTGATACATTATCTTGGTGAAACAATACTTTTTTTCTTTGCTAAATGATTTCACCATTTAAACGGTCGAATAAACCAACCGTCTCCGCTCCACTTCTCAAGATAGTCCATGCGCATCCCAAAAAATACTTGCCAAAACCTTTCCAGCTGATGGTTGTATTTTTGGGCGCTTCGGTCGGTTTTCACGCGGTTCCAGTCACTCTGCGCACTAACTGTTGGGCTCAGGCGTATAGTGGTGGATCCATGGTTTCGTCCATTGTTACGAATCGATACAAAAACTCCTTGGGATTACGCCAAAACAGTGCTAAATAGCGTTCTGAATCCTTGACACGTTGCTGTTTTTGATCAGCCGTGAGAGTGCGGCAGATCGGACACATAGCTTCTTCATATGCAAATATTCATGCAAAATATGCCTTGATATCTTCACGATGTCAGCTATCTCTCTCACTTTCACTTTGGAGTCATTCAGAACAATATGGTGTTTTTTTTCTATTTTTTTGGAGTGATTGCCTCATTTGGACGTCCAGAATATGTTGCATCATCGGTGCGGTACGACCCCATTTAAGATCACTAAATCATCGACATATAGTTGCTTTCGACGGAGCAGATATGCCATAACACTTCTCAAGCAATTCTTGGGTTCTGGCTGTATTTTTTCCCATTAAAAATCAATGTTTAATTAACACACGGAATTCTTTTTATTCCATCGCCGTAACTTGCAAACTAATACACAAAATTTCATGAAAATTTTTCATGAATCTTTTGAGAGTTGACACTAACTGAAAATTATAAGTTTTTTTTGTTTGTGCTGCCGTCGGCTTAGAAAGTCCCGGGATTTTTCACCCCAGTATATCTAAATCCAATATAAACGAGATTATTTTTAATTTTTTTTCTACATATTCCAGCATATCACAATTTTTTGATACCATCATCGCAAAATGAAAAGAGTCGTGTTAGACTGATCCCTGACTTGTCGGTGCAGTATCGTTTTTCTTGGTGTACCTGAATTGCGCGGGAGTCAGGTGGGTTTCATTAAAATATAGGCATGTTTTTGTTACCGAATCGGTACCGAGCACACCGAGAAAAACGATACCGCACCAACAAATCAGGGAGCGGCCTTAGAGCCAATTCCGCACGACGGTCTCCACTTCATTGTTGTCAACGAATTGTTGGCCTTCCAGAGCTTGTTTTAGGGCGGTATGGGCGGTATGTCAAAGTTGTAGGTAGGGTGTTCCAATGTCGTTCAACTCATTTGCTCTAATTTTCCACGTGTGAGTGCTGGTGTAGGGGATCGAGTATTGTCATGAATAGAGACCGGATTATATGTAACATAAAAATCTTGAAATATGCATGAAAAATGCTTAAAATATGCATGAAAAGGGTCAAAATATGCAATATTAAATAATAATAAAAGTAGTAATTTTTAGTTTTTTTATTTCAAAATCAGCATAAAATTAACAAGTTATCGACGATGTTTAAATTTAATTAACAATTATTTAACATTTTTTAAAATTATTTAACATTTGTATTCTTGTAAACGTAAACAATAAGGTATTGTTCCAAATGTTGAGTAGTAACATTGTGTCTTCGATTACTTAAAATATTTTTATAAGTGGAAAAAGACCATTCCACATCCACTGAGGTAACTGGGCAGTATACAGTTAGCACTTATTGTTTCTGGCAGAAGTTCACCCGTCCCATTAATAAATCTACCAATTTGACAAAAAGGTTCAAAGCCTGGGTTATTGCACAAAATGTTTTCAAACTTTTCTTTAACTCTATGCGAGAATACATCTGGCAATGTGGAGTTTATTTGACGGATTTTATTCATTAACTGAATTGATTCGGTCAACGCCAAACCTCGAGTTTCAAGCTTTTTAATACCCGCAGGTATGTGGGAAAAGTGAGTGCTAATGAGAGCTGTTTTTTTTAATATCAGAATCGTTAAATGCTTTCTTGGATTGACGAACTGCCATAGCCTCTGCACTATCGAAGTCATTTACTACACCTTTGATGGCCTCGAAATGTTCATTGTAAAATAGTACAGCTTCAATCCACGTTCCCCATCGAGTTACCACGGGTTCGGGAGGTAAAGACACATTTGGCAGTTTTTCTTTATAAGCGTTATTGCGAGCAGGTGCCTTAAGAAACATTTTCTTTGCTGATGAAATCAGTTTATTTACATTTCCAAACGTGGATCGTACTTCTTCAGCGAGTCGATGGACTCCGTGAGCAAAACACGTCACATGAATTAAATCTGGATAAAATACTTGAAGGACTTTGGCTGTCTTGATCATATAGGGAGCAGCATCTGAGAGAAATATAAACACTCTTTCATCTGCAGAAGATTCAGGAAATATTTTTTTAATACCCTCCTTGACAAATCGGGCGATCGTAGGATGATTTGTCTTGTCAAGTTCTTTGCAGGCCACCAAATAGGAAAAAGAAGGCTCTAATCTTAATGCACCCACAATTAAATGCGCAATATAGCGACCACAACTGTCGGTAGTTTCATCAGCTGAAATCCAAATAATGTCATCCTTAAGTTCATTACGTATTTCTTCCATTTGTTGGTATGTAATTTTTACACAGTATTGATTCGTCTGGTATTTTTGGATTCAAGCAATATTTTCGCAGAAAATCTTTGAATGTAGGATTTGTAAGTTTGTGGAGAGGAATATTACTTTCAGGCAATTCTTCACATAAATCCATGCTAATGTGGTTTTTTGTTTGCCTATAGAAGTGGAATCACTGCTACTTGCTGCTGTTATAAGTTGTTGTCGTGGGCCTTTTTTTGCAATCCTGCGATATGAAGACTTGTCTTGACATGATGGTCAATTTGAAACTTTTTTGTGCACGAAACATTTTTCTCGCAAACTCGACAATATAAAACATTTCCGTCGTATGTAAATGTTCCAGGATAATCAGCTACCCACGAAGAGACACTTTTTTGCGGGTGGCATGGTACACGTTAAACTTTAACACAACACGTTAAAAATTGCAAAAAGACTACACTGATGCAAGCACGTCAACAATAATGTTAAAACTGATATCTTGTTTTAAAATAAAAATTCCTCTTCGAGAAAATTGTTTATTTGATCCACGCTCAAACAAAAATATTCTTAGAAACTAACTACTTATCACTTAATATCCCGACCAAGAAACAAAGGAATAAAATACCGTCGTAATTTTGGGTATTCCCTTGGCACTATAACCTAATCGATGTTTAGACTATTGCAGGTAATGTGTCGGCGATAAGATCGGTTCCAGACGGCGACATTAACAATACCCTGAGTAATTCAATTGCCTAGTAATATCGAGAAATATTGTAAATATAGGGAAATTATGCATCATTACTAGATTTTGGGTAAAATATGCAATAATCGGCGAGAATGGTATAAATATGCAAATGCATACGAAAATATGCAATGCAAGGTCGCAACAGTAATGGTTCCACGTTCGTTGGCGCAAAAAATCAATGAAAAAAATGCCACGCCACGCCACGCTAAGCGGTAGGTGGGACGAAGTCCCACTGTGTAACTTAAAATTCTGGCTGCCTTTCAATTTTTAAGATATTGCAATAATTTAAAAAAAAAACTCGTCAGTCATAGCGCGTCAACTTGTACCTGTAACTTTTTTGTTTTTTTTTTTATAATTTTGTCTGAAAGATGAAGGCCTTTTTCATCTTTCAGAAAAATTAACAAAAAAGTTGCAGGCAAAAGTTGAGTATTTAAAAAAAAAATTAATGCAGTACCTTAAAAATTGAATGTGGAATTTCGTCCCACTGTGTTTCGCTCGAAAAACACAGTTGCAAGCACCTGGCCAGCTGATAGTCCAGTCTTGGCTTTCTATAGTGTCGCCTCACTGGACCTTGGGTCTCATGCGAAGACACAAGGCGTTGACAGTGTATTATTCCTGAATTGCACATTCAATCTTTGAAGAATTTTGATGGGTTTCACGCACCCATAGTGAGAATTTGATGATGACGCGCTGAGCAGCGGCTGAGTGAATCTTTTAGTCCGACTTCGTGAGCCGTACTGTCAAATGAGTTCCGCTGGGCTAACCGTCTGGGTTTTTTTGTACGATATTTCTTTCTTGCCTCATAAGATAACTTAAAAAAAAAAAAATCTCGTAGTATGAGTCTTGTCAAAAATTGAGTAACTAAATTGACGCAGAGGGATGTTATCAAGATACGGGATGTCTCATAAATAATAATATAAAAAAATTAGTATTTGATATTACCTGAAGGCCTACATTTCTCGAATTTCCCTACCTCGATTCCGCTTTCTTTAAAATTCCACTGTCTGACCTTGGTCCCAGACTTTTTTCTCTTTTCAACTCTTGAGACCTCTCCCTATCCAATATTGTTTGCGAAGGAAAACTGACTCGCGATCTCGTTCTACTAGATCGTTTCAGCGATATTTTACGGTCTTTCTGATCATCCGGACCCTCTTCAACATCATCCACCTTAAAATTTTGGCGTAAATAGTTGTCAGAAATGGAGGGACAATCGTGGTATTATACCGTGTCAACTTGGAATCATTTTCAAACGTTTCGTTTACGATTGCACATTCGGTGTTGTAATCTCGCGGAGTTAAAATCCCTGAAGATGTCTCGTCAGGCGAAACATTGGAAAGTTACTCCAAATTACACCAAATCTATTCCCAAAAAATATGACATCATCTTATTACGACCGTGACAGCTAATTAAAAATTAAACCTACTTTAAAAAAGTAATAAAATTTAGAAAGTAATATTTTCTCTTAGTCTTAAAAAGTGACTGTTTATAAGACACTACGTAACTAGTATTTGAAATATCCGCTGCTGTTATTCTAAACCATAGGTTCCCAACGGGAGCGGTACCGCCCTCCCCCAATGGGCGCTGGAGCCGTCCACTGGGGGGGGGGGGGGTAGCGGATCCAGAATGAGGCGTTAAGAGAGTTAAGGGAAGCAGCCGTGGCGTACCTACCGATTTAGGAAATTAATATAATAAAATACTTTGAAAATACCTACTGTTTTCATGAAAAAATATTTTATCTAGCTATCTAAAATTTGTATGTTGTTGTTATCGCATAAACAAGCATTAAAAAATTTAAAATATCATTAGGTATACGCCAGGGGTCGGCAACCTATGGCACGCGTGTCATCTCTGGCACGCCAAGCAACTTTGAATGGCACGCGTACCTATTCAAAGTTTACACACTAATTCTGTAATCTGTGACATGTTTCGAAATTAAGTAAATAATCGAAGACAGTATTACTTTAATGATACAAACAAAAATGATATCTTATATAAGTCACTAGGTATTATTACCAAAAACTACAAAATATATATTTTGTAATTTATAATTTTACTGAATGCATTGGTTTGGCTTTAATTTCGGCAAGTATTGACGGCAAGCCTCAAAATATAAGCCTAGGCAAACACACAAATAAACGTCCTCAATTCAGATCAAAAGAGCCGCTATAAGGCGGTTTTTGTTTGACTTGACTTCAATCGTTCCGATGCGCGCCGTAACTCTTTATATTGCCGAACTTTAGTTTTTGTTAGATTTAACTTCTAGGCGGCCCTTCGATTGCAACGGGCGCGTTGTAGATAATAATTTTTGTTCTAAGAAATTTAATAAACCTAATTATTGGAATTTTCTGGAAACATTATTTTTCTATATATAGCAAGCGGCTACACGTTTGGATCATTTAGTATAGAAGTAACATCCGTTCCAGTCAATAGTCGTCGAAAAGTTTAAAAATTAAAATTACGTTGCGTTATGGCCGCGAAGAAACAGAAGCTAGACGTTCGATCATTTCAAACTTCATGGACAACAGATTACAGTTTTGTACAGCAAAACGATCGGACCATTTCTGTCCTATGTCAGGAAAGCGTAGTTTTCCGGACATTTAGTGTTCAACGACATTTCCAGATAAAACATGAATCGTCATTTAAAGATAACGCTGATAAAAGGGAGGCAATACAAAGACCAAGTAAACAATACGAGAAACAGTCAACATTCTTTAGCAAAGTTTTCCAAGGAAAAAATCAGGTAACTGAATGCAGTTTCAAAATTGCACAGTCGTTGGCACAAAAGGGTAGGCCGTTCACTGACGGAGAATTTATGAAGCCAACGTTTTTGAGTACTGGTGAGATTTTATTCGACGACTTGCCCAATAAGGATACAATATTGGCCAGGATTAGGGATATACCGGCATCAGCGCTGACCATCGAGAGACGAATTACCGAAATGACACAAAATGTCCAAAAACAGCAGAGAGACGCTATCAAACGGAGTTTTGTATTTAGTGTAACGTTGGATGAAAGTGTCGATATTAATGACATTGCCCGCCTGGCAATCGTTGCGCGATACTTCGATGATGGCAGTGTGTATGAAGAGCTGATTTGTCTGCTCCCATTGCAGGGAACTACAAGAGGAGAGGATATATTTTCAGAATTTATTAAACATTTTGAAAAGCGGAACATTGATTTAAATAAAATTTTTTGCGTAACGACAGATGGCGCTCCTGCTATGATTGGGAGACATAAAGGATTTGTTTCCCTTCTTATTAAACGCATGGGTCGATCAGTTTTGAATTTTCATTGCATAATTCACCAAGAGAGTTTGTGCGTTAAAATCTCCGCTGGAAGTTTAAAATCCGTGATGGAGAGGGTGGTTAAAATAGTTAACTACATTGTCGGTCGTTCTTCACTGATCCATAGACAATTTAAAGCGTTTCTGTAGGAATTAGAAAGTGCATATTCAGACATACCATTGCACAATAATGTGCGCTGGCTCAGCCGTGGTAAAGTGCTCTCTAGATTTGTGCAATGTCTGGGCCAAATTAAATCGTTCTTGTAGGAAAAAAATCAAGTGGATGCTTATCCTGAACTAGAAGATAAGAACTGGATCTGTATGTTAATGTTTCTTACTGATTTTACAAACCATCTCAGTTCACTCAACTTAAAGTTACAAGGTTCAGGCAAAACAGTTTTGGATTTATACTAATTCTGGAAATCATTCAAATTAAAAATAGATTTATTTATCAACGATATTACTACAAACACATATAGATATTTTCCAAATTTAAAAACTTATATATCCAGTGTCGACGATGGTGCACTAATAGACAAAATTCTTAAATATATGACTAATTTAAAAGAGGAGTTTATCGAGAGGGGTCAGGATTTTGATAAACATGGTCCTATGTTCGCTTTTTTAATCAAACCAGATTTAATGGATTTTTCCAGCAGTTGCTTTCACATATCTCTTTTCTCATGGATAGACATTAATGATTTTGATCTTCAATACATTGAATTTAAAAGCTCCGAGTTATGGAACACGAAATTTGTAGAATTAAGAAGGGTATTAGAAGGTGACTGCCAGAACCATTCAAACGAGATACTCAGTTGTTGGACGAGTTTACCAGAGAAATTTATTTGTCTTAAAAAAGTAGCGTTTGCCATGCTTACAGCTTTCGGATCATCCTATATCTGTGAACAACTTTTTTCCCGTATGAGAGTGATTTTAAACCCGTACCGAGGCAGGCTGACAACAGACAACTCGGAAGCATGTGTGACACTGAAAATAACCAGACATGAACCGGATATAAGAAAACTCTCTAAAGAACTTCAAGCACAGGGTTAACACTAGGTCCTAGGACTAGTATAATAAAATTATTTGTTAAATGTTAAAATTTTTTTGTAATTAAACCTTCTAAAAGCAATATTTTAGGTTAATTTAAGTTAATTTTTGTTAAATTTTTAGTTGTAGTAAGTACCTATGTCGGCACGCAAAATGTTGTATGGATGAAAACTGGCACTCCTTAGTTAAAAGGTTGCCGACCCCTGGTATCCGCGAACCTAATTCGGTTTAGTATTGTCGGTGACAAGTCTTTGCAAGTTGTTAAGCAAAGACACGATTCGCGCAATCAAGCATGTTTTGACAAAAATATCGGCGCTTGTAATGACTTGTTTACAGAGCAAGTGCATCGGCATCGCAAACAAGTAAAGGCATACAAGTAGATGCGTGCACGAAATCAAATTTATAAAAGGCAGGGATAGCTCTAGGAATGTCTTATTATTTTTGCGTGCTTTGCCAATAATCCATATTCGTGAGTAAAAGTGATGGAAGTCATTATAGCCAGTATTTTTATAACTATCTATAAATCTGTTGAAAAATTAATTTATTTAAATCGTGACAAATTTGGTATTTTAAAATGTCTGAATCTAAGAAGAAAGGCTGGCGGTACAGTATTGACTATTTGAAATATGGATTTACGCACTCTCCTACAAACCATTCATTACCTATGTGTTTAATTTGCCAACAATTTTTTCAAATGAAACCATGAGACCTTCTAGGCTACAAGAGCATTTGAATAAAATGCATGCTGATAAAAAGGACAAAGATTTATTCTGTTTTCAAGGACGAAAAGAAATATTTAAAAAAGTAAAAAAATATTAAATCTTTTTGCGTCGTCTTCTGAATAAGAAGATGATGAACTACGAGCCTCATATATTTCATTGTTAATCGCAAAAGCGGGAAAACCACACACAATTGGCGAGGAATTAATCTTGCCGGAAGTCAAAGAGGTAATAAAAACTGTTCTTCATCATAAGACACCGTCAGATATCAGCAGAAAAATTCCTCTGAGTAATAATTCGGTGCAAAGAAGAATATCTATATCCATATCTATATCTATATATATATATATATATATATATATATATATATATATATATATATATATATATATATATATATATACACACTCCTGGACAAAATTAACGCAACAATATATTAAATCAAAATCTCTATAACGAATTAATTTTAATAATTGTTTATGAACATTGGTTACACTAAAAGTTAGAAAAAACTTACAGTATCCGATACTTTAAAAGTGAATTAGCTACCAAATTTCTCTATAAGATTCGAATTAAAATTATTCTTAAGACCTAATAACAAAATCGTTGAAATTATGTAACAATGAAAAAAATAAACTGGGGCACTAGTAGCAAAATTAATGGTGTAACTGGGACACTAGTAGCGTGTGTTGCCTCCTCTACTTCGGATGACAGCGTTTATGCGCCTAGGCCTGCTTCTAATTAAATTTTGGATAAAATCTTGAGGAATTTGCTCTCATTCTGTGATAACTGCATTTTCAAGTTCCCTCAGGTTTCTAGGTGCAGGTATATGACGATTCACATTTTTCTTAAGGTGATCCTATACATGTTCTATCGGATTCAGATCCGGGCTTTTTGGTGGCCATTGCATAATCGGTATATCAACTTGATTAAGATAATCGAGTACCTCCCTAGCCACGTGAGGTCGAGCGTTGTCTTCCATAAACAGGAAATTGGGCCCCACAAAATAACCGAAAGGCATCACATGTTCTATTACAATGTTCTCAAGATATATCAAGATAATCAGCATTCATGGATCTCGTACGGACAGGAACTAACTCTGTGCGAGCATCAAAGCAGATGCCACCCCCGAACATAACAGAGCCACCGCACGATGGAATCCTTGCAGAGATATTGCAAGGAGCAAACCTCTCTCCTGGTCTTCGCCATACTCGCTCACGACCATCTGGATGTTTTAGACTAACCCTAGTTTCACTGTGAAGAAAACTTGTTTACAATCATCCACAGACCAGTTTTCGTGATTTCGAGCAAAACGTAACCTGGCAACTCTGTTCTCTCTAGTAAGCAAGGGCGCAGTGGCTGGTCTCCTACTGTTTAATCCAGCTTCATTTAATCGTCTTCTAACTGTTTTAGAAGAAATTGTGACATTGCGAACAGCTTCGAGTTCGTTTCTTATTATAGAACTAGTGACAGTCCTGTTTCTTAAAGCATATTGTCTTATAAAACGTTCATCTAGGTCGCTAGTGCATCGTTTTCACCCTTGCCCTAGCCTTCTAGAATAAGTTCCTACTTCATTCAAGCGTCTTACCATACGACTTATTGTGGAACGATGTTTGCCTAACAAATTGGCAACATAACTCTGACAATATCCCTCGTCCAATAAAACTGAGGCTCGCACTACCTCGTGTTCAATTAAATTCCTTGTTCGATTCATTTTTCTAATTCTTCGGGGTCACAGTCTACCACAAAAACGTATTACTTTGAAAAAGGGAACAATTGATAAGCTTACTTTTAAAGAAAATCTATTGCATTATTACAGAAAATTGTTTATCTTCTAAAAAAATTCTTTAAAACTGTAAATCTAAACGAATTGTTTTGATTTCTGTCATGAACAACGAAACAAAATATGCATAGCCTACTATTCAAATACTCGATAAACTTTAAAACTGACATAAGAAAAAGATAAATTAATTTTCAGATTGTTGCGTTAATTTTGTCCAGGAGTTTATATATATATATATATATATATATATATATATATATATATATATATATATATATATATATATATATATATATATATATATATATATATATATATATATATATCAAGGATTTTCTACAGCTGACACTGTCTTCCTTCTCTCAGCCTTTGATTCCATCCGTTTCTATCTTCCCAGTCTCTATCTGTTAGACCCCTGTCCTCCATAGCCTCGTCCACATCATCTCTCCACGATCATCTGGGGCTTCCTCTTTTTCTTCTCTCTATAGGGCTCCACTCCGTTATTTTCTTTATCCACCTATTATCTTCGCTCCGTCTTATGTGTCCATACCATTTTAATCGAGAATAGATAAAATGATTAAGACGTTGAAATATCATTATGCGACTACTTAAAGACTTGCAAATTTTCCGTTCAACTTGATGAATCAACTCTGTCAAATAAGGAAACACTACTCTTATCATACGTTCGATTTATAAAAGAAGAAAAAACTTGTCAAGAGTTATTATTTGCTAAAAATTTGGAATCCTATACAAAAGGAGAATCGATATTTAATACCATGAACAAGTTTTTTCTAGAGAAAGAAATTCCTTTTCGTAATATTTTGTCAGCTGATACTGATGGTGCTCCAGCAATGATGGGGCTTCATCAGAGTTTCATAGCGCATTTGAAACAAGCTGTACCAAAGTCGCTGTACATTGTGTTATTCATCGTCAGCATTTGGTTGCAAAAAAACAGAATGAACGCATGCATACGTCGCTTCATTACGTTATTAGAGCAGTCAATAAGATTAGAAGCAATTTATTGCATGACAGATTATTTGGCCAACTTTGCAATAAAAATGATGAAGATTACAATTGTTTGCTGCTGCACACAGAAGTTCGTTGGCTCTCAAAAGGCCTGAATCTTTTTCAATCTTTGTTTTTATGCGTTCAGCACACGAGCTACAGGGAAGTCCCTGGCGGTGGCAGGAGCGGGCGCGAGCGGATGCGGGGGTGGTAGCTGGAGTGGGCGCGGTGGTTGCAACTGCCGCGGGCGAGGTGGTGGAAGTGCGAGCCGTGGGGGATACGGTGGCGAGAATGGAAGAGATGGTGGTGACGGTAGTTGTAGCCGTTGTGGTCGCGTGGTAGTGTTACTATATAGATACTCTCCCGTTCATTAATTTTTTACATACATGACAAATTATTTTGTCAATTTTGTAGTAAAAATGATGAAGATTACAGTAGATTGCTGCTACATACGTTGGCTCTCCAAAGATATTTCTCTTAATTGTTTTTCAATCTATTTAATTCAGTACTGGACTTAAAAACAGAGACAAAAAATTACTCCAAAACCTGATTACATCTAAAAATGACATTGCTTATTTGACAGACCTGTTTAAAATATTAAGTTATTTTGATTGTTATTAAGTTAATTTACAATTGCAAAGTGCTGAGTTGAATTTAATTAAAACAAAAAACGTAATAGCTGCTTTTGCGAGAAAACTTTTTCTGTTCAAACGAAATCTAGGTAGGGGTGAATACAGCCACTTTCCCACATTATCAGCAGTCTCTGCAAAACAGGAAGATTTACTTACTTACTGCCAACAATTGGATGTTTTTCATGCTGATTTTACGGAGAGATTCAATGATATTTTAAATCTAAATATACCAAGTTGGGTTTTAGATCCTTACGCAAATATAGATACAGAGGAATTATCAAATTTAGAAGAGGAACTCGTAGAACTCACAACTAACGAAGAACTAAAAGTAAAATTCAGAAATGGATACCAAGAGTTCTGGCTTAAAAAATCAATACCAGCTGTCTACCCTGAATTGTGGGCAAGAGTATAAAAATTTTTAATTGCTTTTCCTTAATCGTATTTGGCTGAGCGTGGGTTCAGTACAGTAGCTAATTTACTGTCCAAGAAAAGGAACAGACTGCACATCACTAAACGTGGCAATTTGTGACTAATGTTAACAAAATTGGAACTCGACGTTAAAACTCTATCAGCCTCAACCATCTCATCATTTTTTTTTTGATTTTGTTTTTATTTTTCAAATTTTTAATAAACAGTGTTTTTTTATGGGTCTTGCACACGTGCTACAGGGAAGTCCCTAAAGCGCTCCAGAAGCGGCATGTGTGCGGAAAAAGCGATTCACGTTGTTCTCGAATCGCTGTAAATTGTACTCGGTGGGAAACACAGCCCTGGGCAAATTATTCCAAAGGGATAATATTCTCCATATAAAAGACTGCTTGAAAAGCGTTAGCGCGACGTATAGTTCTAACATGCACCGCTCTGGGAGGAATTAAGCGGGCTACATCCTTCGAACACTTTCCATGAAAATACTTGTAGAACAGACTCAAGCCTCCACCCATTCTTCGATCTTCCAGCGAATCAAGGCCGCCGGTCAGTTCCGGGTCTCCAATCAGACGAGCAGCTCTCTTCTGAACACAATCCAACAAATGCAGTGTGTATTTGGGAGCGGAGCCCCAAACATGGGAGCAGTATTCCATAGTTGGTCAAATTTGAGCGTCATAAAGAATTAACAGTTTCTAATCTAATTGACTCAGTAATGGGCTTCCTTGAAAATAGAGATGAAAAGCTGTCCGAAAACCTGATTACATCCAAAAATGACCTCGCTTAATTTACAGTTGCAAGGTGATGAGTTGAATTTAATTAAAACAAAAAACGTCATAGCTGCTTTTGTGGGAAACCTTGTTAGAGAAATCTAGGTAGAGCTGAATACAGTCACTTTCCCACATTATCAGCAGTCTCTGCAAAACAGGAAGATTTACTTATTTACTGCTAACATTTGGACGTTCTTCATGCTGATTTTACGGAACGATTCCAGGATATTTTAAACATGAATATACCGAGTTAGAACCTTTCGCAAATGCAGATACAGCAGAATCATTAAATTTAGAAGACGACCTCGTAGAACTCACAACTAACAAAGAACTAAAAGTAAAATTTAGAAATGAATACCAAGAGTTCTGGCTTCAAAAATCAATACCAGCTCTCTACCCTAAATTGTGGGCACAAGTACAGAAATTTTTAATTGCTTTTCCTTCATTGTATTTGGCTGAGCGTGGGTTCA
>CM032448.1:93053150-93120650 GCA_019049505.1 Pachyrhynchus sulphureomaculatus
TTACGTGTTTTTTTTTTTTTTAATTCATACATTTGTTCTCTGGCCAGGTTATCTATAATATATATAAAATGCAACGTCTCTCTGTCTGTCTATCTGCCTGTCTCTCTGCGTGTCTGTCTGTCTGTCCGTTAGTGCGCTTATCACTGGAGAATCACTTATCCGATTTACGTGTTTTTTTTTTTAAATATACTTATTTTCTCTGGCCAGGTTATAGGATATATTTTATTGCGTTAGGTAACATAAAGAATAAGCAGTGACGATAATAGTGAATCAAGTCGGAAAAAAGGTTACCGTTAGCGCGTTGCATTACATTGCCTTAACCTTTAAATATGAAACAATATCCTGTTGCAAAGAATATAATATATATAAAATCCAACGATTTTATATATATTATATTCTTTGTCTGTCTGTCTGTCCGTTAGTGTGCTTATCACTTGAGAACCGCTTATCCGATTTACGTGTTTTTATAAATTTATACATATGTTCTATATAATTCGATATAAACCTAGATAATGGGAGATAAGGTGAGATAATGGGAGATAAGTATAAATAATGGGAGATAAGGAGAAGTAATGGGAGATAAGCAGAAATAAGATAATGGGAGTTATGGTGAGATAATGGGAGATAAGAAGAAATAATGGGAGATAAGGAGAAATATTGCGAGATAAACCTAGATAATGGGAGATAAGGTGAGAGAATGAGAGATAAGGAGAAATAATGGGAAATAAGGAGAAATAATGGGAGATAAGGAGCAATAATGGGAGATGAGCAGAGATAAGCAGTGACGATAGTAGTGAATCAAGTCCACGCGAGCGGAGTTCGATTTAGAGAAATCCTTCATTTAAAAATGATAACTTCGGGTTTTTAACAGGATTAGAAATCCTTTTCTAATAGATAAAACTCTCACTCTCTTAATTCGTAATAATAATCATTTGAATCCGATCACCACTTTCGAAAAACCGTATAGAAATTAGATAGAAATTATTAAAATTTAAAAATCAAATCATAAATGTTATATTCTATAAAATTTGTTTCTGTTAATTAATCTTATGGTTTATATTATTATCCCTTTCTCTTTGTTAAAATTTGCCTGATAAACTTATGATACACATGGAAATTCTAATAACGAATAAAAATTATAAAATGTTTTTACTTACTTGTTTTTGGGTTGCTTGAATTGCTTTGGCTGCTTTTTTTCCTTTCTTTCCTTTTCCTTTTTTCTCGGCCTCGTCTGATTCCTCAGTTACTCCCATCTTTTGTTTTTTGTCCTTTTTTCTCGGTTTCTCTGCATCTTCTTCTTGTACAGGAGCTATTTCCAGTTCTGATTGGGATTTAATAGATACATAAGATTTTTCTTTTTTGGCTTTTTTTCTCCGTTTTTGGTTTTGTTTTTCCACTATCTCCGCTTTCGGTTTTTTCTTTTTCCCCTTTTTCTCTTCTTCATTAACGGCTGTTTGTGAGACTACTAATTTCCCTTTTTTGCCCTTTTTCTCTTTTGCCAGTTTCGTTTCGTCACCATCACCGCTTTCAGGTCTTTCTTTTTTTTCTTTTCTACTTTTCTTTGCTTTATCTTCCTTTTCGTCTTCTACCGTTTGAGAAGGTTCTAATTTTTCTTTTTTTCCTTTTTTACCTTTAAAAAAATCACTTTTATACCTACATGAATAGGACGCGAATAGCAGGGAAAGTATGTAAAAGCGATACCAGAACGTTTTATTTATCAAAACTGCAATTTTGTACTGTAGCTAAGTGCGCAATATTTAAAAATCCAGCGAATATTGGTTAAGAAATTTCAGCTTTCGATTGTTAGTGTGTGTTATTTTCTTTGGCAAATAATTGCTTTTAAAGGATTATACTTCAAATATGGTTTGTTTCTGTGGCTTTGGATGCTGTTTTAAACCAAAAAGGCAAAAGTGTGTTAATTTATTACAATACAATGGAAAAAACTTTTATTTTTTTTATTTGACATCATTGCCTAACACCCGGGTTATCTTTTCATGAGTTTTTGGTTCATTTTATTTTTTAGTGAGAGACCTCATCACTGTGCGCTGCTCCAAATTACTTTCCCTCACTTTTCGGAAGAAAAAATCGTAAAAACTGCAAAACGAACGAACAAAATTTCATCGAAGAACAGTAATAGTAACTTGATAAGTTTTGACAATCAAGCAATTTTTTTGTATGATGACATTTTCATCACTAGCTTAAAAATATCCTCGAAGAATTACTTTGCAACGTTTTGCCTACGATTGCATGAACAGACTGAGTTCAAGACTAATAATTTGTCACCTGATCAAAGTCATTAAAGTTTCCATTCGATATATATTTTTAACTACCTTTTTTTCCTTTTTTTTGTGTGTTTTCACTTTCTTCTGTTTGTTCTTTTGTCTGCAACGCGTCAGATTTTGGTTGAGACGATGTAGATCCGAATGATTGGACAACATCTGTTTTTAGTTCTACATGTTGTGTGCTTTTTGTTTTGCTTTTGTCTCCTAAATGACTTGTACTGCTTTTAATATTGCTTCGTTTCTGTACTGATGAGGTGCTTTTAATTTTTTTAATACTTTTAATTCGTTTTGGACGCTCTGTAAAAGAAAAATCACTAAAATTTTATGTTGTTCTTTTTTTTATTGTTTGTCGGACAGTCTCGATCTGTCAAATATGTACCCCACTGCGAGACTGATAGCACCAGGTAAATTGGTACTACCGTTGTTTGGTGATTATCCTTATTATTTTTTTTTGTGTATGAGGCTAAAAAGTTAAAATTAGAAGGACTTATATAAGACATAAATCTGCATAGATTCTTTGCCAAATGATAACATAGCCTGAACTGTATTTCCAATTTCAAATGGAACACAGTTTTTAGAAAGCAACACGAAAGATTCTGAAGGCATATACTCGTATGTATGTACTGACAAATTTTATCTGAAAACATTCTGGAATATCATATATAAGTTTTATAACAAAACTATTTTTTTTTTTTCGTTATGATTAAAAAGTTTATCAAATTGAAAATAAATTTTTAAACTTAGTACCGATGACGCGCCGACAGTTCCCGAAAAAGCCCGAGCGTATGTGACGTCACAATGTTTATTTCTCTTCAACATCATAGACAGCTGATACGAATGCTTTAGTTTTCAATCAATTTATTCTTGTTATTATCATCAGTGTATTAATAAATTTATTGAAATTGTTTAATATAAAAAGTTATCGTGCTTGTTTCGTACCATTTTGTACGGATACTACAAAAACAACTTCTAAAAAAATGTTTTTACATGTACCACAAGATGTTAAACGTCGAAATCAATGGTTCCAAACAGCACGACGTATTAATCCTAAAATAAACATCAATTTTTTTTCTGTTGTGAAGATTACTTCGATGTATGTAGGTATTTTAATATAATAATGTATTTAATAATCATTTATTATTGAACTAAAACTGAATTGAACCGAATGTCATTTTTTGAGAAAATCTGTGACCATAAAAAATATCCGCAGTAGGTATATTATCAGAATTGGCCTTTATAAACCCTTTGTCGCCCATTACTGAATTAAATTAGTAACCAGCAATATTTTTTTTGCATTAAACTTCAATAATTTTGGCAGTATATACACACGTAGAAGCTGTTGACAGTATTTACAAACATGGCGGCCAATCGCGGCGCTTTCGTAGTCACGTGATTTTTTTAAAAAATTTTATAAATTTTAATTCAACTATAATTAATTGTAAAAAAAATTTAAAAAGTTTTGCGCATCGATTATCAATATTATTTATAATAACGTTTTAAATTAAAGTAAAAAATCGATAATTATTTTTTATTCAAAAATCCAATTAGTGTTCTGTACGTTGATTGCTTTTAAAATAATTTTTGTTACGGAAGTATAAAATGATCAGTGACTTCATAAAACACACTCCAAATAGTTTTCAACAAAGTTTGTTTCCGAACTTTGTTAAAAACTGATGACCTTGAATTTTTTTTTATATACCAGAAAAATTATTAAAGGTAATGCACTCGTGATAATTTTCGTTCAGTCTACACCCTGTGGAGAATATTCCAAAATTTTTTCAAAATTTTTTGATCAGGATTTTTCGAGATAAGGGGGAGACAGGAATCTTTGGCAATTTTTTAAAAATAATACGAAGAAAAGTGTGTGCAGATACTACAGTGTATATATATATATATATATATATATATATATACTCGTATATATTAAACGCGTATTTTCACAAGCTTTCATTTGACATCCTACTCGAAGACCTGGTAAAAAATTTTTTTTTCACTTCCAATTTCACTACCCAAAACTAACCCTTTAAGTCAAAATTTAATTTTCAAAACTATACGGCTTTGATGGGGTCATCAATTCATATTTTAGTGCCAAATTTCAACTTTCTATGTCAAATAGTTTCGGACAAAATCGGGTGTGACAGATGGACAGACAGACGAATAGATACCGAAGTGATCTTATAAGTGTTTCATACGGAACACTAAAAAACCATGAAAACTATGTTCCTTGACGAACGGTGAAGGTTTGTGTAATATACTTTTAAGTGTACATTACTGTAATCGCGTGGCGAGTCGCTTTTGTACCGAAATATACTTTTATTATATTTGTTTATATTTAAACAAATATTTAGATACTAAATATTTGTTTTACACTTTTATTAATAGATTCTAGACTGGGCTAGATTGATTTATTGGCTATTAGGTAGCTAAGATGCTATAACTATTATATCTGGGGGCACGGCAGTGCCCCCGCCAAGTCGAGCAGAAAGCACAGCCGTACCATCCTTTTCTCGAAGCCACTCACGGCACTTTCGACCACCCTGTAACTTCGTTGTGGATAAAGCTAGAAACCTGAATTTTCAGTGACCAAGAGGACATATTATACTAGCTATATTCCTAAATTACCTACTATTTATACGAGGCTGGTTTGAAAAGTCCGTGCAAAGTCCGAGAGATGGCACCACCGGCGCGTATCGAGGTCATGTTTAGTTAGTAGCATCTCTTGAATGAACGCACACCAAGTTTCAGCCATATTGGTCTATTTCTTTGTGTTTGGCATTCGTGTGAATCAAGGAAGTCGAGTGATTTTCAAGAAATGGACGAAAAAGAATTTCGTGTGGTGATTAAACATTACTTTATGAAAGGCAAAACGCCTCAGGAGACTAAAGAGAAGCTTGATAAACATTATGGTGACTCTGCACCTTCGATTAGAACAGTTTATAAGTGGTTTCAAAATTTTCGGACTGGCCATATGGGCACAAGTGACGCTGAACGTTCTAGACGGCCTGTGGAGGTTACGACTCCAGAAATCATTGATCAAATCCATGATATGGTGATGGATGACAGAAGAGTTAAGGTGCGTGAGATTACTAGTGCTGTGGGCATCTCGACTGAACGGGTACATAATATTCTGCATAAACATTTGGACATGAGAAAAATAAAAAAAGGTTTACCCAAAACACATAAGTAGTTTTTATTTTTGCACGGACTTTTCAAACCAGCCTCGTACCTTATAGTTTACGAACTATCGCCAGTCGAAGAAGACACACTCACCGATCATCAAAATTCTAAGGTACTTCTAGAAGACACACGAACTTCAAATTTTAAATTTAGTTAGTATTTAGCCTATAAAGAAAGGAAAAACTGAAACATCCCGAAATTTCAGTCCCGTTTTCTAAATTGTACAGTCACTTAAGCCAAAAAAAGAGGGTCAACCTCTACTATTTAAAATACTTTATTCTTAAGTGCACTGTTTAGACTTACCTAGCAATCGAAATGGTAGATTATTCTTATGTGATTATGTTGCTGTGCGATTGCCAAGTCATTATATTTATTATAGAAGTAAAGATGTCTAATATTGATACGGTCACTATAAATGTTGGTAGGTAACTAAATAGATAACAATTTATGACAAAGTTGTTGAATAGGTGCTTCCATAGATACTAACTAAAATAACTGACTTGGTTTTACATGAGATCTCACAACTTTTTTTGGTGGAAGGACTGCCTTACGAGACTTGGCATTTTTTACATTTTATGTTTCTGATGGGATATTACTATCTAAGAAAAAAACGTGAAAATACTTATTGGATCTTAAGATATCAGGGACCTAATTAATTTAGCCTAGGTAAGGATTTTATTTTGTTTTAAAAGCAATCACGATACGGAACACTAATTGCGCAAGCCCAACTTGCATTTGACATTTTTTTTGTTTAAGAGAGAGAAGATGTTATTCCTTCAACTATGTTATACAAAGTTTCATTAAAATTGGAAACATAGTTTACGTTTGGTAATATTTTAAAGTGACCATGTCGATAACTGTTATAAATATAGTAGTCGACCAGGGATTAAACATGCCCATTTGAAGAAATGGTCAGCTGCATATATTAAAGCCAAGTTGGATGAAGTATATAGTGACTCTTCACCAGTATTAAAGACCATTTATTTCTGGCGAAGGTTGTTGTATTGACTGGAAAGGTACTAGCTACAGTATTTTGAGATTCACGCTTTTGTTGATTATTTGGAAAAAGATCGAACAATAACGTGGAAGTATTATGTAACTCTCCTCGACCGTTTACCAGATGTACAAGTATGAAATGCGGATTTTTTTTCTAAAAAAACATATTAAATTCGGAAGAATGATAAAAAGTGCTTTATTCAAAGTATGCTCCATCGCTTGTTATACATTTTTCCCATCTTTCGGGCAATTTGTCAATATCAGGCCAGTAAAAATCTTCCCCTTTTGCTGCGAACAAATCATCGAGCCTTTTTTTCACATCTTCGTACGAACCAAAGCGCTGCTCAGCAAGTGGTAATCGGAAGGAACAAAGTTTGGTGAGTAAGTCGCACGGGGTAGAACTTCCCAGCTGAGTGCTTCTAACATCTTACGAACTGGTTTTGCCGTTTGTGATAGAGCATTGTCATGAAGAAAAATGACTTTGTGTTGCCTCTTTCGGTATTCTGGCCTTTTTTCAAGCAGCGAACGGTTCAAATCGGTCAATTGTTGTTGGTAGCGTTTAGTATTAACCGTTTCCCCAGGTTTTAACAGCTCATAATAGACCACGGCCCTCTGGTCTCACCAAACACAGAGCATCGCCTTTCTACCAAAGCGATTCGGTCTTGCGTTCGATGTGGATGGTGCGCTTGGGATTCTCAAAATAAATCCACTTTTTATCCCCTGCAACTATACGATGAAAAAACGACTTCCTTTTGTGCCGAGTGAGCAAAATGTCACACGTGTTTTTGCGCTTTTCCATTTGCCTGTCCTTCAACTCATGTGGTACCCATCTACCGGTCTTCCGAATCTTTCCCATCTCTCGTAGCCGATTGGAAACAGCTTGTTGACTAACGCCCAATTGCTCGGCGAGTTGTTTTTGTATTTGCGAATCATCTTCATCCAACAATGCTTGCAATTCTACATTCATATATTTTTTTTGTCGGTTTTCCACGTTCCTTGTCTGCAACATTGAAGTCACCACTTTTGAAACGCCGAAACCATCGTTCACACGTATCTTACGATGGAGCATGTTCAACAGCAGTTTTCTTCAAATGAAAACAAAAAATTAATGCTGTCTGCGAGTGCTCTTTGTTCGGTATAAATTTCGACATATTGAACCCAACAACACAACACTATGCACACACTTTTCCAATTTATTACTCATGTGCGTCTGACACTTGGTGATGACACAACAAAATGGCGCAGTGTCAAATCTTTATAGCACAAACTGCATTGGTGCACCATCTGTTGTCTGAAATCCGCATTTCATACTTGTACACCTGGTAAATGAATAATTATGAGCGAAACGTCCCAGACTGTAGCTCAAAAAAGTGATCTTTCACTTGGACAAAGTAAGCCCTCACACTTGATTTGTCGCAATGATCAGATTCTAATGATAGCGACATGCACCCGACTCTTCAGAGTTGGCTCTCTCCGGCTTTCTTATTTCCTAATGTCAAAACCTATCTCGGGGGACGAAATATTTTGCGGACTTTGCTACTGATTACTTTCCGAGGAGATAAAAAGCTAGAACCTAGCTGGAATAAGTGTGCGGAGCTGAAAGACAAAGAGATTACATTGAAAAATGAAGTAATACGTCTACAAAAAAATGCTTTTTCTTATTTGTTTAGAGTTATTGAACGACCCGAATTTATGGCTGTGTATGTAGCTCATAGTTCCAGTTAGACCAAAAGTCGAAGACATAATAACTCGCATAGCTCAATTAAAATGGGCCCGGATAAGACATGTTGCTCGTCAAAACAACGCTTGGTTGGCAAAACATTGTACACTGGAGGTCCCGCCTGCATAAATGGAAAGTTGGCAGATCAACAAAACATTGGCTGGACGACATTAAACAGAAAGTTGGAAACAATTGGCACCAACTAACCCAGAATAAGCAACTACGGAAGGAGTTGGGGGAGGCCTATGTCCAGGAGTGGACTGTGAACGACTGCTAGAAGAAGAAGAAGAACTTCTAGTTAATGATCGGGAAACAAACGATATTTAGAGTAAAATCTACTTGTAAATGTACCTTCACCATCTTCAAGTGTATCTTCTTCAAAAATAGTTGGTAAAGGTTCTGTATTGTCTAATGCTGAATCATTTTTGCCCATTGCTTTTTTCTGCCGCTAATGTAGTTTTTCCTAAATTAAAGAAACAATCTACAAATTGTGACAAAATTATCAAAAAAAAAGTCATTTGAAGTAACGTTAATATTACAGAAATATGACTGATGTCAGATTTGGCGAGTTTTGTTTTAGTCAGTGGAGAGTGGGATGGCCGAAATTACTTCAAAACATAGGCGGAGATGTTAAATCTCACCACTATGGTTGATTCGGATAATAGCCCAGTCGCCAGGGCTTTTGAATTCTCATTAAATGTTAACAGGCTAAAGTTTAGGACACAGGTAGTTTTTTGGGACGTAGAATACGATAAAAAACGTTTTGTAAAGTTTCATATATGCTAAGCCCACAAAATCCAAAATAAAATAAAAAATTCGGTTTTTTTCGGTAATATCTCGATAACTAAAAAGAAATCGAAAAAATTAATAGCACCACGTGAAAGAGCGAGAAATTTGACTAGAAAAATAGTATAATAGATTTTTCTAGATTTTATTAGCTTGAGAATTTATTAAAAATAGGATAGGTGTTTCAAAAAGTGTAGCGCATCTAACAGGTTAATTTGAAAGTCTTCGCACACCACTCGAAGGTTAATCGATATTACTTGTTTTCAAAGTGTAAAAAAAAATTAAAAGATAGCTTTTTGAAGAAAAGACTTTCAGCTTTCCGATGATACCAATAGTTTTTATTTTTGTTGCTTTACAATTTGTAAAATTTAGAACGAAATTTGTTTGCATAATTTTAATGGACGTACAGTAACTTATAAATATTTAATAAAATATAGTATTGTACAAAAAATCCTTGTGCATATATTATTATATCTTAAGTTTCAAATATAAGAATAATTAAAAATTTGTCACATTATCTATGTTATTTCAAATTTAGTTTTAAAATATGAAAATTTGTCTGCTGTAGTGCGCCGCCGGGAATTTTACGTTCAAAGCAATACGAAATGCTCAAAAAAAATAGGACAATTTTTTTTAGTTACAGTTAAAAGTATACTTGATATTAGAAAATCATTAAAAACGTAAAAAAAAATTGTCTCTTTTTTTGTAATTTTGCTCTTAAAAAAGTGTTCAATGATAAATATATTTTTTGCTTATTATTAATCATACAACTTAGGCCGCTCCCTGATTGTCGGCGCGGTGTCTGTATTCGGTATTTACTGCTTTAACCGAGACGATACCGATACTGCGTTTATTTCCATACATGATGGTATATTTTCGGGCTAGAATATGCAGAATAATCTGTGCCATCGTCACGAGAGAATGTCATCATCGAGTGCAGACGATATTTTGGCTTGTTATATTTATATTGCGTCCCTCCTCGAATACTCTAGTAATTTATAATTGTATAACAATGGATATTTTTCAATTTCTTCCACTAAAATCACATGAATATCTCTCTCCGCCGCCATTTTAACCTAACCTAATTCGCATGACGCGCAGGAAATCTCGAGCTACGATTGATTATGTCTACCGAGACGCGGCATACCGAGCCACTCTCGCTCCGCGTCCGCGCATCCCACGCAGGTCAGGTGGGTTTCATTGTAGGCGTTCGGCATGTTTTCGGTACCGGATCGGTACCGAGTACACCGAGAAAAACGATACCGCACCGACAAATCAGGGAGCGGCCTTAAACTTAAAATAAAAAAATATTTAAAGGTGGGAAATGAAAGATAAAAGACTAAGCTTTAAGTATAAAGTTATTTATTTAAGCATCCAGGTACAAAGAAAACAGTTACTGAAAACCTAAAAATTCTAAGTTCTTAATCAGCACACTTACGCTATTGTGAAAATATAAACACATAGTTAATAATAATTTTAATATAGTTTAACTTATCTAATGATTAATTATATTATGGCGTAATAAATGTTCAAAAATATGCCCGTCTACTTGAATACACATGTTTAGTCGTTTTACTATATTTTCCTTTACTTTCCTTAGCATAACGGGCGTTATTGTCCTGCACGCATCCCGTCTCCTATTTTCTATATCTACTAGTGTTGTAGATCTTTAATGTAGCCCCACAAAAAGAAGTCTAAAGGTGTTAAGTCACATGATCGAGGGGGCTACCGAATGAATCCATCCCTACCGATCCATTTTTGTGGGTAACGATCGTTTAAAAATTCCCGAACTTCCCGGTAGTAATGAGCAGGAGCTCCATCTTGTTAAATCTAGATTTGTTCCCTTTCAAAGTTATCAACTTCTTGAAGAAGCTGAGGTAATTCATTTTGCAAAAAATTTAGATATCTAGGTCCGTTAAGCGGTTCGCGGAAAAAATATGGATCAATAATTCGAAAATTTAATATTCCACACCATACACTAAGCGACCAATGATTTAGGTTTTGAACTTCCCGAACCCAAAATGGATTAACTGTTGAATAATAATGCATGTTATGCCTGTTAACTGCTCCATGCGAAAAGTAGCTTCATCAGAAAACATTATTTTAGATAAAAAATTTGGATCGGCCTCTATTGCTCCATTCATGGTGGTATAAAAGTTTACTCGTCGTTCAAAATTACGGTCTTAAAGTTCTTGGTGTAGTTCCATATGTAGGTTAGATAGATGTACGTAGATTGGGATGTGTCAGATAAGTCAGCTAATTGATGAAGTAAAATCTCCATTTTTTTTTCCTGATTGGTAGCATTCTGGTTTACTACTTTCCGTTTCGTATACTCAACGCTACCACTACCAGCAAACTGTTCAATTAAGCACTGAAAAGACTTTCTAGATGGTGTACGTCTATTAGGGTACTTCGCTACGCAAAGCCCTACTGCCAAAAGACAATTTTTTCCCGCCTCGACCAGTATATTAATTCATTTTTAGGAAAATTCATAACTATTACCTTTATACGTCACTTATTACAACAAATTAAACTATTTTTACTTGACTTAGTTGGGAATGTGGAATCTTTGGCACAATGATACTACTCAGTATATATCACCACTACACCAAACACTTTATTTTTGCACTCGACGCGCGTTTCGCTAACCATGTTAGCTTCATCAGGAGCGATGATTGACTAAAGCTAAAACTACAAATCTACCCTATTTATACTTAGTCTAACCCTTGCATTACTCAAGCGGAACTAATGACATAGGCAAGGCCCTCAGTTCCGGTCAAGTACCCAGTAGAGGGGACTATAAGGAATAGGCCCTCTGTCTTTATTTAAACTACTTTTACATTTTATGATTTCCATACTTTCGTATGCGTTCAACAATCTCCTATCAGATACATTTTTTATTAATCTTAGATTATCTAATGTTACAGTATGATCAGCTTCAAGGGCATGTTCGGCAATGCTAGACGCAATCAAATATCGAAAAACATAGTTAACAACACAAATTCTAATTCACGAAAAAACATAAAAGTAGTTAAAGGATTGAAAAAGAAAGATGTCTTCTACTTAAAAGCGGATAAAGGAAATAAGGTTGTTATATTGGATAAGAAAGATTACTTTGAACGCGTAGATAATCTTATCGAATCTGGCCCTTATGAAAAGGTAATAAGAAATCCATTACCGAGAATGATATCAGAGGTTAAAAATTCTTAGATTATCTAATGTTACAGTATGATCAGCTTCAAGGGCATGTTCGGCAATGCTAGACTTTTCTGTTCTATTGTATCTTAAGTGTGCTAAATGTTCTTTAAATCGTGTTTTAATTGACTTTTTAGTTTGCCCAACATACTTTTTGTCACAATCATTAGAACTAATTTCATAAATTCCACTTTTCTCACAATTAGGAATCTTATCTTTGGGATTTCCTAAGATATTCTTCAGATTGTCTGATGACTTATAGACTAAGGTGAGGCCTACCTTATTAAATACCTTATTGAGTCCCTTGCTATATTTCGAATTATATGGTATGGAGACATATTTGGTGTTATTTTCTTCGCGTGTAAAAAAGGTGGAATTCTGAATATTAAACCTAAATTTATGTCTATTTATTAGCTTATTTACTAAGTCATCGTCGTAACCATTAACTCTAGTTATATTTCTAATACGATTCCTTTCTTTATTGAAGTTTACTCTGTTCAGAGGGAAAGTGACCAAACGATGAACTAAAAAATGTAATGAGGCTAATTTATGTTGTTTGCAATGAAATAAATCATTAGGAATATATCTATCTGTTACTGTATCCTTCCTATAGATATCAAATTCTAATCTATTATTATTTTTAATAATTAAAATATCTAGAAAAGGCAATTGTTCTTTGTTCTCAACTTCGTAAGTGAATTTAATGGAATCATACCGGCTATTTAATTTAGAAACAAAATCATTAATATTTGCTCTCTTTGTATCAAAAATCGCGAAAATATCATCCACATACCTATACCATACCCTTGGGAAATATTCGAATTCTTGACTGGCTTCGATTTCAAACTTACTCATGAATAAATTGGCTATGAAGGGTGACAAGCAATTACCCATAGCTGTTCCTTCTTTCTGAACATAAAATTGATTGTTATATTGGAAATAATTTTGTTCCATACAAAGTTTAGATAATGTTAAGTATTCACGAATAATTTCGTCTTCAAAGTCATTCATTCTAAGTAATTCTTCGAGATATTTGTAAAGTTTGTGGAATTGGCACACTTGGGAACAAAGAACTAACATCAAAAGAAATTAAGACTTCACCTTCATTAAGAACTAGATTTTTTGTTTTATTAATGAATTCTAACGAATTCTTCACTGCGAAAGTACTTAATGGTAACTTCTCAAGTTCTTTTGATAACCATTTGGATATTAAATATGTGGGTGATCCGACCGATGAAACAATGGGTCGCATTGCTTTTCTAGGTTTGTGAATTTTGGGTAAGCAATACAATTTTGGTATGGTCGGATTACTCACATTTAATTTAAATTTTAGCGAATCGGAGACAAGGTTCTTACATTTTTTTTAAAGAATTTTTAACCTCTGATATCATTCTCGGTAATGGATTTCTTATTACCTTTTCATAAGGGCCAGATTCGATAAGATTATCTACGCGTTCAAAGTAATCTTTCTTATCCAATATAACAACCTTATTTCCTTTATCCGCTTTTAAGTAGAAGACATCTTTCTTTTTCAATCCTTTAACTACTTTTATGTTTTTTCGTGAATTAGAATTTGTGTTGTTTAACTATTTTTTTTCGATATTTGATTGCGTCTAGCATTGCCGAACATGCCCTTGAAGCTGATCATACTGTAACATTAGATAATCTAAGATTAATAAAAAATGTATCTGATAGGAGATTGTTGAACGCATACGAAAGTATGGAAATCATAAAATGTAAAAGTAGTAGTTTTAAATAAAGACAGAGGGCCTATTCCTTATAGTCCCCTCTACTGGGTACTTGACCGGAACTGAGGGCCTTGCCTATGTCATTAATTCCGCTTGAGTAATGCAAGGGTTAGACTAAGTATAAATAGGGTAGATTTGTAGTTTTAGCTTTAGTCAATCATCGCTCCCGATGAAGCTAACATGGTTAGCGAAACACGCGTCGAGTGCAAAAATAAAGTGTTTGGTGTAGTGGTGATATATACTGAGTAGTGTTTTTACTTGCTTAATAAACATGTCAAAATTTGACAATGCCTACATTTTTGTTTTCTCTTGACAACTATGATGTTATAGCGTAAATGTATTAAAAACAAAGGTAAAAACTGAAAAATTCAAAATAAATCGAAAACTGTTAGAAATAGGTATATGACATCTATTCTATAATATATATATAAAATGCAACGTCTCTCTGTCCGTCTGTCTGTCTGTCTATCTGTCCGTTAGTGCGCTTATCACTGGAGAACCACTTATCCGATTTACGTACTTTTTTTTAAAAAACATACATATGTTCTCTGGCCAGGTTATAGGCTATATTTTATTACGATAGGTAGCATAAGGAATGAGTAGTGACGTAAAATAGTGAATGATGTCGGAAAAAAGTTCGCCGCTAGCGCGTTGCCTTGCAATACACCGCCTAAACCATTAAATATGGAACAATATTATGTAGCAGAGAATATCTATAATCTATAATATATATAAAATGCAACGTCTCTCTGTCTGTCTATCTGTCCATTAGTGCGCTTATCCCCCGAGATCCACTTATCCGATTTACGTGATTTTTTAAATTCATACATATGTTCTCTGACCAGGTTATAGATATATATTTTATTACATCTATAATGTATATATAAAATGTAACGTATATCTGTCTGTCTCTCCGTTTGTGCGCTTATCACTGGAGGACCACTTATACGATTTACGTGCTTTTTTTTAAACATGCTAAACCATTAAATATGGAACAATATCATGTGGTAAAGAATATCTATAATATATATAAAATGCAACGCCTCTATGTCTGTCTGTCTGCCCGTTAGTGCGCTTATCATTGGAGAACCACTTATCCGGTTTACGTGCTTTTTTGTTAAACATACATATGTTCTCTGGCCAGGTTACAGGATATATTTTATTACGTTAGGTGACATAAGGAATAAGCAGTGACTATAATAGTGAATCAAGTCGGAGAAAAGTTTGCCACTAGCGCGTTCTCTTGCAATACACTGCCTAAAGCAATAAATATGGAACAATATCATGTAGCAAAGAATCTATAATATATATAAAATGCAACGTCTCTCTGTCTGTGTGTCTGTCCGTTAGTGCGCTTATCACTCGAGAACCCCTTATCCGATTTACGTGTTTTTTTTTTAAATTCATACATTTGTTCTCTGACCAGGTTATCTATAATCTTCTATCTAGAATATATATAAAATGCAACGTCTTTCTGTCTGTCTGTCTGTCCGTTAGTGCGCTTATCACTTGAGAACCACTTATCGATTTACGTGTTTTTATAAATTTAAACATATGTTCTATATAATTCGATATAAGCCTAGATAATGGGAGATAAGGAGAAATAATGGGAGATAAGTCGAGATAAGGCTCGTTAATGGGAGATAAGGTGAGATAATGGGAGATAAATATAAATAATGGGAGATAAGGAGAAATAATGGGAGATAAGCAAAGATAAGTCTAAATAATGGAAGTTATGGTGAGATAATGGGAGATAAGGAGAAATAACGGGAGATAAGGAGAAATATTGAGAGATAAGTCGAGATAAGCCTAGATAATGGGAGATAAGGTGAGATAATGGGAGATAAGGAGAAATAATGGGAGATAAGGAGAAATAATGGGAGATAAGGAAAAATAATGGGAGATGGGCAGAGTTAAGCCTAGATAATCGAAATTATGTAGAGATAATGGGAGATAAGGAGAAATATTGAGAGATAAGGGGAAATAATGGGAGATATTTTTATTACGTTGGGTAAATTAAGGAATAAGCAGTGACGATAGTGGTGAATCAAGTCCACGCGAGCGGAGCCGCGGGCCCGGCTAGTACTTAATAAAAGTAGGAGGGTTTTGTAAAATCTATCAGAAAAAATAATAATATACAGAGTGTGCCATTTAAAAAATTTGAGATTTTTCAATTTAAAATTGTCGAAATGTATAAATTTATTTTGAACACCCTGTAGCATCAAACTCAAATTTCTTTACATAAATCTTTTTTTCATCTCTATAGAACGCTCGTACCAATTATGAGTGTTCCACCTTCAGAAACAATGGCGCTACTGGCAATTTTTTACAACACTGAAAACTAGTATTTTTTTTTTAATTGAAATATTAGAAAAACTACTAGGTTTAGGTTTTTTTTTATTATTATTAATAAAAAAAATTATAAAATTTTACGCAGAATTTAAAAATAAATTAGAAAATAGGATGTTCCATTTAAAAAAAAAACATATGTTATATCGGCCACACTATTTTGAAGTACCCTGTATAATCAAAAATAATTTTAAACTGTGCACCTTAACATTCCCTAAAACTATTGTATTTAACTTCTTTTCTTCATTCCCGAAACAAATGAGATAATGAACTTTACTCTATCGTTGACTCATCCTGTATAACCAAAGTTCAGAAACAAATTTTTTCTGATATGTGTTTCATACTTTTATACCAGCTCCCAACCCAATAAAAATGTTATTCACCGCGGAACCGTATAGGTAAAAGTTTAAAACCACATGCACTGCAAGGATCTAAGACGTTGGATCCCAACCTGTGGGTCGCGACCCACTTTTTTGGGGGGTCGCCGGTTATCAATTTTAAAAACCAAAATTTTAAAATTTAAAGGTAGGTGTTACAATGTTAATAATTTAGTTAGTTGTTAGCCGAGTCTTTGAATTGAAAAACGAAACAAAACAGTTCTTAGGAATAAAAGGAAAACATGAGTTTATGACACACTTTAATAATTGGACCTGGATCCAAAGAGTAGCTTATTTAACTGATATCTTAGATCAGCTAAATTCGAAACTGCAGGGTAACGAAACACACATTATTCACTTCAGAGATAAAATCCAGACGTTCGTATTAAAACTGCAAAACTGGCGCCGTAAAGTAAATCTTGGAGACTTTACCATGTTTGAACATCTTTGCAACAAGGCTGAAGAATCGGAGGTGGGAATTGTAGATAATCTAAGAGAGGAAATTAATAATCACCTTCAAGCCCTTGAACCTGAAATACATCGTTATTTCCCGGAGTTCTCTGAACAATAAGCTGCATTAGTACGAAATCCATTTCATGTATCTTTGGATGTTACCGTTATTCTCGATGAAGTGCAGGATGAATTTTTGGAGCTGCGAAATGACACCTCAGCACGTGATTTATTTCAGGAAAATTGGTTATCTCAATTTTGGCGTGCTATGCGTCATTCGTATCCTAACGTTTCGATGCTTTCTTTTTTAATACTAGTGCAATTGTTTCCACTTATCTCTGCAAAAGCGGATATCAACTCTTCTGCAGATCAAGACAAAAGCCAGGAAGAAGCTAGATGTTCAAGATGATATGAGATTGGCCTTGACAAAAACTCAACCAAGAATTATAACACTTGTCATGCAGATGCAAATTCAATCATCACATTAATCATTAATACTTAATAATTAATACTTTATCAAAAATATCACTGTTAAGTCCTAAAGTATATTTTTTTCAAACCCTTTATTTTTTTTTATTGATCCAATATGGCGGATGGAAAAGGGGGTAGCGAACATTTTTAAAAAATCTAAAAAGGGTCGCGATTTTCTGATCTAAGATAATGATTGTGACGGATTTTATCATAAGTTTGAAAGACAATGTGTTCTGTAATTTTCCTAATGATATAGAAGTTCACGTTGTAGAAGTTTTTTTATCCGTTTGAATCCTAGATATTGATTTGTTAAAATTCATTTGGGGTGTATTATGTTAACCACTGATCGTTTTATACCGCCTTAACAAAAATCTTTATCTTAAAAGCCATCGCGATACGGAACACTAATTCCGCAAGTTCGACGTGCACTTGGCCGGTTTTTTATTTCATCCTGTATACACCTTTTTTATTGTTCTCGAGCTAACAGATAGACAGACGGATTAATGAAAATGGGGAACTATGTTTAGACCCTGATACATAAGTAACTGCAAACATTTCGGAAGGTGGTTTTTATCAGGAATACGACACCCCTTCCTAGTGAAGTAAGCGATAAAACAAGGCTTATACTCGTATTCTTAAATAACACAGGCCAACGATGAAAACATTTTTTAAATAATTTTACCTGATTCCTCTGTTTTTTGGTGTGCTTAGTCCGAAAATAATAATAAAAAAGCCGTATCACCCACCAATTTTTCACATTTTAATATGCAAAATCTAAAAATTTTATTTTTTATCATTCGAATGTTATTAGATTGGCAATAAAATCAGAATTTTATAAGGCTGGCAGTAAAATCAAATGTTATTAGGTTGGCAGTTCCGATAAATGTCACAGCTGTTTGTTTTCTTCCAGTTAATATAACCTCGCATTGCACTGTTTAACCCATGTGCTTTAATTCACAATCAAAGTATGGCTAATTGTGGTTGTAAAAACTTTTTGTTATATATATGGTGAGTTTGTAGTTAAAAAACATCAAGGAAACATTACTGACTTTGTAAAAAAGTATACTTTGCATATTTTGGTGTAGAAATCGGTAATCAAGAAAAACGTTGGGCTCCTCACAAAGTATGTTATGCTTGTGTCGGGGATTTAGGAAATGGTATAAGAAAGAAAATAAAGCTTTTAGATTTGCAGTACCCATGGTATGAAGAGAGCAAGAAAATCATTCAAATGATTGTTATTTTTACAGCGTTGATGTTTCTCGATATAACTCCAAAAATAAGAAAGTAATTGTCTATCCTAACTTTACTTCAGCTAATCGGCCGGTAGGACATGGACCGGGACTTCCTGTCCCTGAGCCACCTCAGTCTATTGATGACGTTTTACAGTCCAGTCCCGAATTTAATGAAAGTCGACCGGATGATGATGAGTTTCAATATTCTCTAGAAAATTTAAAACCACAGTTGTTTACACAAGCTGAGTTAAGTGATTTAGTGAGAGATTTGGGTTTGACTAAGGAAAAAGAGGAATTGCTTGGTTCTAGGCTGAAAGAAAAACATTTATTGGAATTTGGAACATCTGTTTACCATTATAGAACAAGAGATCAACAGTTTGCTCAGTTTTTCAAGCAGAAAGAGGATTTGGTTTTGAAATTTAATCAATGTCATATTGTGAGGGAACTGCGGGTGAAACAAAAAAACTGATACCAGATACGGTTTCAGCACCCAAAAACACATAACACTTAGATGTATTGGTTTAAAGAGTTTTTACAAATATTTTTTTTTGTTGACCTGTGTAATTAATTCCGATAATCAAAACCGGGTAGATCTCGAAAAAACGTAACGTGCTATACATACCTTATGTTCGTTTGTAATTTCTACTTACATATTATAGAACCATGTAATTTTATACGCAACATACGATTTACAGATTTTAATGTTTTCTTAATATTGTTTTTAAGAACTATTTATTAACAGCTAATTGGAATGAAATAGGTTTTCTTTCGCGTTAAAAACCACCTTATTGGGTAAAAATTTTTCAAGGCTGTTGTGGTGCATAGACTATGCCTTTCAAATTTTCATTTAAAATCAAAGAAATAATCACACGTTGGTTATTGCAGATTGTGATTGTAATAGAACGATTATAATGCAAATCGGTGTGATTGTGCTAATTTATTTGTAATTGGAATAAGCATTAAATTATAGCCGGAAATTAAAAAAGAACGTGTTGTGTACCAAGTCCTTGAATATATATAAAAAAAAACTGGTGAGTGTCAAGGGGGTTGGTTGGAGATTTTTTTTAATAATATGCCCCAATTTGAAAAATTTAATTTACTCGTATTTTGAGAGACGTTATTTCACATTTATCACTGTGTTTGTAGCCTAGCATCGAGAGAACAAGAAATTCTCAATATCAAAAATTGTTTATTTGACGGAGTCTTCTTCTAACTTTATACTCTTAGGTCAACGGTTATAAAGTAACTCGAAGCCAGAGGTTCCCAACCTTTTCTGGACCACCGGCCCCTTAAAAAAAACGGGTCAAGTGCATGTTGAACTTGCGCAATTCGTGTTCCGTACGTTGATTGCTTTTAAAATAAAAAAAATTGTTACAGAGGTATAAAATGATCAGTGACTTCACAAAACTCACCCCAAATGAGTTCTCAACAAAGTTTGTTTCCAGTTTTTACTGAAAACTGATAACCTTGAAATTTTTTTTATTTAAATATCAGATAAATTATTAAAGGTAATGCACTCGTAATAATTTTCGTTCAATCTACACCCCGTGGAGAATATTCCAGAATTTTTTCAAAATTTTCGAGATAAGGCGGGTGGACAGCGATTTTTCGCGATTTTTTAAAAATAGTACAAAGAAAAATGCTAGCAAGTATTACATTATATATACATTTTTTACTCGTGTTTTCACAAGCTTTCATTTGACACCACACTCGATGACCTAGTAAAAAAATTTTTTTTTTTCACTTCCGATTTCACCCCCCAAACCCTTTAAGTCAAAATTTAACTTTCAAATTTCAACTCTCTATGACAAATAGTTTCGGAGAAAATCGGGTGTGACAGACAGACAGACGGACAAACACCGAAGTCATCTTATAAGTGTTCCGTACGGAACACTAAAAATGTCAACGCCTCTTCCATAATACTTAATTATACCAAATATTAAACTATTGTTGCATATTATCTATACCTATTTTATCTGTCTATCTATCTATTAAGAATCACGAAGTAGAAAATTAATTAAAATGCCCATCAAATGTATCTCTTCATTCACTTTTGACTACTCAGACGAATATCCGCAGACAGGAGGAAGTCATTCAACTTAACAAAGACCTGGAAGAAATTCTATCTTGGGGTGATAGTAACCAAGTGGAATTTAACGCTACAAAAATCCAGGCGGCAGTTTTTTTCTAAAAAAGTTAACGTTGCTGAACCCGACATAGTTATGTTGGGGCACTCCATTCTTCTAACATCGTCATTCAATTTGTTGGCCGTTAATTTGGGAGCAAATATGTCCTGGCATGAACATGTTGCAGGCAGAGCAAGGAGAGCGTCTCAAAAGTTGGGAATATTATTTCGAACCAGAAAGCTTTCCACTCCATAACATTTAATTTTTTTTAATTCTTTACAAAGCTCAAATTTGACCAACTATGGAATACTGCTCCCATGTTTGGGGCTCCGCTCCCAAACACACACTGCATTTGTTGGATTCTGTTCCAAGAAGAGCTGTTCGTCTGACTGGAGACCCGGAACTGACAGGAGGCCTTGATTCTCTGGAACATCGAGGAACGGTTGGCGACTTGAGCCTATTCTACAAGTATTTTCATGGAAAGTGTTCGAAGGATGTGGCCCGCTTAATTCCTCCCAGAGCGGTGCATGTTAGAAGTACACGTCGTGCTAATACTTCACATCCGTATGAGGTTCAGCTTGTTACTCCTCGTACTACACTTTTCAAGCAGTCATTTATATGGAGAACATCATCCCTTTGGAATAATTTGCCCAGGACTGTGTTTTCCACCGAGTACAATTTACAGCGATTCAAGAACAACGTGAATCGCTTTCTCCGCACACGTGTTGCTCCTGTAGCGGTTTAGGGACTTCCCTGTAGCACGTGTGCTAGACCCATAAAAAAAAAACACTGTTTATTAAAAATTTTAAAAATAAACATAAAATCAAAAAAAAAATGATGAGATGGTTGAGGCTGGTGGAGTTTTAACAATTTGTTAATGTAGGGTGCCAATTTCGTTAACATTAGTCGCAAATTGCCATGTTCAGTGATGTGCAGTCTGCTCCTTTTTTTAGACAGTAAATTAGCTATTGTACTGAACCCACGCTCAGCCAAATACGATTAAGGAAAAACAATTAAAAAATTTTATACTCTTGCCCACAATCCAGGGTAGAGAGCTGGTATTGATTTTTTTAAGTCAGAACTCTTGGTATTCATTTCTGAATTTTACTTTTAGTTCTTCGTTAGTTGTGAGTTCTACGAGTTGCGCTTCTAAATTTGATGATTCTGCTGTATCTGCATTTGAGAAAGGATCTAAAACCCAACTCGGTATATTCATGTTTAAAATATTCTGGAATCCCTCCGTAAAATCAGCATGAAGAACTTCCAAGTGTTGGCAGTAAATCTTCCTGTTTTGCAGAGACAGCTGATAATATAGGAATGTGGCTGTATTCACCTCTACCTAGATTTTGTTTGAACAGAAGAAGTTTTCCCACAAAAGCAGCTATGACGTTTTTTGTTTTAATTAAATTCAACTCACCACTTTACAATTGAAAATTGACTTCATTAAATATTTTAAACAGGTCTGTCAAATAAGCAATGTCATTTTTGGATGTAATCAGGTTTTGGAGCAGTTTTTTATGTCTGTTTTTAAGGAAGTCCAGTACTGAATTAACTAGATTGAAAAAAAAATTTAGAGAAATACCTTTTGAGAGCTAACGAACTTCTGTATGCAGCAGCAATCAGTTGCGATCGATTCATCATTTTTACTACAAAATTGGCCAAATAATTTATCATGTATGTCAAAAAATTTATGACGGGGAGAGTATCTATATAATAATATTACCACGCGACCGCTACAGTTACAACTATCGTCACCACCATCTCTTCCGTTCTCGCCACCGTGTCCCCCACCGCTCCCACTCCCGCTTCCGCTCCCGCTACCTCGCCCGCGCTATCTACAACCACCGCGCCCACTTCAGTTACCGCCACCGCACCCACTCGCGCCCGCTCCTGCAACTCAATACCGCGCCCGCGACAACCATCGCTACCGCTGCCTCTAGCGCGCCACCAGAACCGTGTCCACTCCAGTTACTGCATCCGCTCGCGCCCGCTCGTGCCACCACGCGCTCTACCGCACTCGCCACTGCGCCTGCGACCGCCACCGTTACCGCCACCGCTATCGCTCCTACCATCGCTCCCGCTACCCCGCCCGTGTCTGCTACCAACACCGCGCTTACCATCGCATGTCTCCTATCACTTTCACTAACGAATATGGATTATAGGCGAAGCAACAAGTTATTACATTCTTCCATATTTTTTTCGAAACATTCTTGATTGTGTAAATCGGGTCTTTGCTTACCAACTTGCAAGAATTTGTCACCGACAATACTAAATCGAATTAGGTATATGTATGCCTAATGCTAATTTAAATTTTTTAATGCTTAATTACGCGATAACAATAAGATAAAATTTTTGGATAGATATATTCATGAAAATAGTAGATATTTTCAAAATATTTTATACTATTAAATAAGTAAGTACAGCCCCCATGGAAGGCTTCATCGCCCACTGGGGGCAGTACCGCCCCCGTTGGGAACTTATGTTCTTCATTCAAATGAAATTTGTGTCATTTCAAATGCTTTTTTTCACTTTTGGGAATAGGTGTAAAGCGGTATTTTAAAAATCTAACATTCCAAGAGTGTATGACTCTAGAAGTTTTGTCACATTCGTATATTTAATTTTTCTATAATACTAAATTGCACGTTATTGTAGACAGAAGCACTCTACGTTGAGGATCGCTGTTGAATATATTAGAATATTTTATTCCACAGCCTTTTCTTACCGCACCCGGATTTTTGTCGGCTGTTTGGACTCTTTTTGTAGTTACTGTTCAGACACTGCACCGTATAAAACGTAAAATTTCCGTAAAAACATGTTTGCCAATGTTTTGGATCTAGAGATAATTAAATCAACTGATATTAGGAACAGAAGTGTTTCCCTAAATTATCATGCAAAATCTTAAAAACTATAGTTTCAGATACTTCAGCTTCTTTAGCAAGCTCTAGGATCTGCATTCGTCGATCTGACAGTAGCAAATCCTCAGAAAGTCTGACAGTTTCCTCAGTTTTTACCTCAACTGGGTTTTCCTGATTTACTGACACCCGACCCCCTTGAAACTGTTTAGACTAAAATTTTACTGGGAAATAAGTTGGTCTGTCATTACTGTACACCTAGGACTTTCTTTAATGACTAACTTTTAGTCTATTTCCTTTTTTAGTGAGATAAAAAGCCTTGGAAATTGCGAAAAGCAACGAGCTCATACAAAATTTCGTTTTAAAACAGCGACACTAATTTGACAACCAAACAAATTTTTCGTGTGACGTCATGTTCATAACGTCATACATAACTTAGAAAAAAACCACCCTGTATATATGCGTCAAATAATGTAGAAACATTCAATATTTTGCCTTATTCAGAATTGCAAAATCTGAAAAGAAAGGTCAAAAATGTGCCCACATACTTGAATTAACGCAGAATTAAATTTAATAGTTATAATTGCAAAACTAGTTTTTTATGAGTTCGTGAACTAGAACTAGGTATAGCATTTTTTTTTAAAGTTTTGATTTTGAATTAATTAAAAAGACATTGATACTTTGCGATATCATATACAGTCTAAAATTAATTCAGTAATTCTAAAAAGCGTACTCAAAGGTTAATGTGATTCAAGACCTAAATTAGATTATCATGCAAGTAATGGAGACCTACAGATAACTTTCAATTATAATTTACGTCAATACGATTTCCGTCAAAAACTCATTAACGGTGGCTTTTCAACAGACTTCATCCAAATTGGATTCTCAATCTGTAATGTTGTTCAAATATAATATTTACGTATATATGTTGATCTGTATACTCTTTCGAAACGATATCCCAAATTTCGCAAATATATGTATTTTTATCCTTATATATTTATAAAATTTCTAGATCGGTTTGAATGAAAAGTTGTATTCCATCAGGTATTTTTCAGCTTAGGTTATAGTCAAAGGATCGTTCAGATCTGTTTATATTGTTGAAAAGTTATCTATAACAGTAATTAACACTGACATATATATATATATATATATATATATATATATATATATATATATATATATATATATATATATATATATATATATATATATATATATAGATATTTCTCTGCAAGTGCTCTGGATTACTGAGTAGTTCTGGATTATGTTTATATCTCTCAAAGTATTCCAGATTGTCTTACTGGAACTGCCCCTTATTACCTTATCAACATGAGCCTTTTTCTGACTGCCAATACAGCTAAGCGTTAAATTTTTGCCATACCTTTTTCCCTTATTAAATGTTACTGAGCCAGACTGCTCGACGATTGTTAATGGTAAACATTCGTAGAGAAGCAATAAAATTTCAATTTTTCTATATTGCTGTAACCATTTTATCATGATGAAAAGAATCAAAGCTTTTGTTAACCTAATTTGAAATTTTGTTGTGATCGGTACGATAAAAAATTAACTATGCTAAAGGACTCTATACGAGGGACATCGATCTCTATTGTATTCTAATTTGTTAATAATACGTTATAAACATATTCTGGTTTCAGTAAATACAGTAACCCTGTTGACGAGATCCCTCGCTAAAAACTGGTAAGCAGTATGATTTTTTTTTGATTACTTTTTTATACTTTTATGTAGAAAATTGTTATTTTCCGAACAATATCTCGTTCGGAAAATAGTCGTTACCGGGATAGTTGCAACATACAATTTTATGAAGAGATTTTGATGATGTCAAAAATTTAATTTTTTCATTTGGATGTACAACTAATCATCATTCAAATGGTTACAACATCTTTCAAATGTGGTCGCAACATCTTTCAAAAGCTCTTCGGCTTTCTTTCACTTGATCCGTTTTTTATCAACCCAATTTTGTTGCAATACTTCAACAGTGGATTGTTTGTTGGTATAAAATACTAATTTTATCAGAGACCGAGAGATTTTTACTAACTTGTCAGGATGGTGTGTTTAATACCCTATTGTATAGTACATTAAGTGTAAAACATGCAACAAAGAACCAGAATTGTCTTCGTCTTTATATTAGGCATTCCTGCCTGTTTTTCTTTAATGTATCGTCGCTACAGATCGTCGTTCCAGCTTTTTCGTGGGCGTCCTATACTCCTTCGGCCCACCGGTGATTTATCTTGAACTATTTTCACTAATCGTTATTCGGACATTCTATTTATTTGTTGGTTCCATTTTTGTTTTCTGTTTCTTATCCACGTGTTAATGTCCTCTACTTCACATATGTGCCTTATGTTGTCATTTGTTTCTCTATCCCAAAGTGTTCTTCCTGCTTGTTGGTAAGTATCTCTGAGTATTGAGTGTTTCTGGTCTTGTCTCTGCTGCGTAGGTCCTAACTGGTCGAACTACAGGTTTATATATACGAGATTTTACTTCTGTTCTCAAGTATTTATCTTTCCAAATAGTGTCATTCAAGCATTCTAATATTCTAGGGGCTTTTACTGTTTGTTCTTTTATTTTGTCTTCTATGTTGTTATTATATGATAATCTAATTCCTAAATATTTAATTGTCATCCCCTGCTCTATAATCTGATTATCGATTTCCAGCTTGCACCTAATTGGTTCTTTGGAGATAACTACTGATTTGGTTTTTTCAGCCTATATTTTCATATTAAATTTCTTTGCTGTTGTATTAAACTGATGTAATAATCTCTACAAGTCGTCTTCATTCTCAGCGACCAGGACTGTATCGTCGGCGTAACACAATATTTGCATCTCTTTATTGCCCATTTTACAGCCTTTTTTGTTTTTACCTGTTTAATTATTTCATCTAATATAATCTTAAACAGTAGGGGACTCAGTGAGTCTTCTTGTCTAATACCAGTTGTTACCTGTATGGGTTCAGTTAACTCCGAATTTACTCTCGCTTCTATCAAATGCTTTTTACAAATCTATAAAGCATAAGAACGCAGCTGTGTTATAATCAACTGATTTTTTATTAATTTGTTTGATTATAAATACTGCGCCGTTACAGGATCTTCCACTCCTGAATCCTTGTTGTTCTTCGGAAAGCTGTATAAGTGGAGTTATTTTATTGGTAACAATTTTTGTCGTCAGTTTTAAAGTTGTGCACAAGAGATTAATTCTTCGATAATTATTCGGATCGGTTTTTTTCTCCTTTTTTAAAAAGTGGTATCATTATGCTTGTTCTCCATTCTTCTGGTATTCGCGATCCCTGCGTCATTTTGTTTATGAGCTTTGTCAATTCATTTTGTATTTCGTCCTTACCAGCTGATTTTCGGTTTTTTAATTTTTTGAGAGCTTTTTCCACCTGTTTATCATCTATTTCTGATGTTTTGTTGATTACTATTTCTGGTGTTTTGGATGCCAAATTTTCTATTGCTTTATATAATTTATCCACGTATCTTTTTCGATGTATCTTACTTCTATTAATTCTTTCATTTCGTTTCGCTGTCCACGTTTCATTCTCCAAATCTCCTTTTGCATACCATAAAAGTCACGTTCCATTTCTTTGGATAATTTTTCCCAGTGTTCCATTTTCTTTTTTCTCACTAACGCGTTTGTTTCTTTGCGGACCGTCTTATATTCTTCATATGTTTCTTTGGTTTTTCTTGATCTATATTTAAGACAGGTTTTTGTTTTTTCTTGGCATTTTAATTTCACTTTCTCGCAGAAGCAAGGTGTATTATTCCGTCTTCTTGATGTTCTGTTTATTTTACGTTCTCCGAGTGCTTCCTTTGCTGCGTTTATAATGTTATCCTTGATCTTTCTCCAACTGTCTTCTTCCTCTACCACTGGATCTTTATTTATATCGTTCTCCAATCTTGTCTGATAGAGATTTTTTATTGATTCGTTTTGTACGCTTTCTACTTTTGTCTTTGTTTCGCAAAACTATTAGACTTGTTTTTTGAGGTCTCTTTATTGTCATTCTGATTTTTCCCAATGCACGACTGTGATCAGTTCCTACATCTGCAGAACATAAACATCTTATGTCTAATATTTATGTATAATGTATTTCTCTATTTGTTAGAATGTAATCTATGATTAATCTATCTCCTCTCATATTTTGAAATGTATATTTATGTTGTTCTTTATGTTTAAAGAAAGTGTTATTTATTCGGAACTCATTTGGTGCGGAGAAGTTTATCAAAAATTCGCCATTCTCATTCGTCACATTTTCAGTGAACCTCTGTTTCACTCTCGGTACTATCATGTTCCCTACTTGTGCAATAAAGTCCCCCATTATGATAATTACTTCTCTTTTAGGGACTGCATCAATTGTCTCTTGTAGTTTTTCGTAGAATTTTATTCTCTCGTTTTCCGGTTTGCAGTTTTCTGGACTGTATATCCCAATGATATTAATTTTTTGATTGTCTGATTTAAGTTTTGTTACTATTATTCTTTCTGATATGTATTTACATTCTTGGATGTTCTGAGTTAGGTTTCTGTGAATTATCAGTGATGCATTTATTTTTATCGTGTCCTGTTCATGCTCTGCCATCTTACATCCATCGTCATAATGCAGCGTCGCGTGTTCTATATTACCATCTTAGATATTCGTACAGTATTGATGATGTTCCCAAATTGCCATATCAGGAGTTATCGAGTTGGTTCGAGAAAAGAACAGGTGGCACATTTAATGGAATTTTGCCATTTCGATCATAAGGCGTTTGCAAGCCAACAAACCTGATATAGTACTTCTCGATAAAACAGCAAGGAAAATTTACGTAATTAAGATTTCGGCACCTGCAGAAACAACTATAGCAATCAAAGAGGAGGAGGAAAAATGTTCTAAGTACAAAAATTTAAACTATGAACTTCGCGCTTTGTTCCTTCGACATTCAGTAGCAATGGTGGTTCTAGTCATCGGAATTTTAGGAGGAATTAAGAAGACATTCCTAAAAAACCCTAAAAAGATAACGGCTTGTTGTGTCTCGGCTGATTCACTAACAATGATTGCTCAGGGAGATGAATTTGGTCAATAGTCACTAACCGAACGGCCGTGAGGTGTGATAATCATTTTCGGACCACCCGAGTGTTCGCCTGTGTGGGTTGGAGCTACAAGATTTGTCACATCGGATTCTTTTTTTCCCTTTTAGATAATAATAATGTCTTTATTGTGATCATACAGTACACAAAAGGAGCAGTCGAAGATAGGCTTGCTCACCTAACCTGGTTTTTTATTATACAGTAATACTAACCTTACAACTAAAAAGTCACAATGATTTAAGTAGTTCTGGTTGTGGGACATTCATGAAGAATCTGATACTCAACAGAGTGGCACTGAGGCCCCAGAATGTTGTAATTTTCTTAAGTACTTTTTCTCGTTTGAACAGATTAATTAATTGTATTAGAGGACAAATCTCACTTTTAAAGATTTCAGGGGTGACATATTTTAGATATGATGGGACATTCTATTTTTAAGAAATTTGATAACTAACTAATCTTTCATACAGAGCTGTATTGTGAGACGGTGTAGTGATTGTAGATTTGTGCCTATCCAAGGCATGAACATCGCATCTGAACTTAATTTTTTAATATAAGTAAAGAGGACATTCTTGAAAAATTATTTTATGGTATAATAATAGAATGTCGAACATTCTTGTTTCTCTCATGTTGAACCAACCAGCTTCCCTCGTTTTAGCACTGCCCCCCCCCCTATCATTTACACACCACCTTTCTGTTAGCTGGATGCTTCTATGCGTCATGGCCCATATAATGTATCACAAACAGTGATATGCAACAGCACCAGACTGTAGCATAATAATTGCCTGAGTGTTACATCCAAGAGGAGCCTTAAAAACTAATTTTAAATTGGCAAATGCTTTTCTTACACACTTATTGATGTGTTCGGAGAACTTCCTGTCAATGTCAAACAATAGTCCGAGACTTTTAGCAACAATTGAATAGCCTAGAATTTTATTATTTAGACTAATGCGGAGTATATCTCGGTATTGATTTCTAATATGTGCACGACCGAAAAAAAGTACTTGACATTTTTAGGGTTCAGTGTCAGAAAACGATTAATTAAGCTTTGTTGTATCCATACAAGGTCACTCATTAACATATCATTTGCCTTGTTCAAGTTTAAATGGCAAATATAACTGAGTATCATCTGCATATAAATGCACAGTAACGTGCCTAAGACTGTTAATTTTTTTTAGAATTACTCCTGGGGGATAGCGATTTTTGGCATTTTTTTCCAAATAATATAAAGAATAATGCGCGAGAATTCCAGTCATTTGACAACCCACTCGTTGACATGCAATTTATTTTTTTCATTTCTGATTTCACCCTCCAAAACTAACCCCTTAAGTCAAAATTGAACTTTCAAAAATACATGGCTCTGACTGGGCCATTAATTCCTATATTTATGTCAAATAGTTTCGGAGAAAATCAGGTATGACAGGCAGCCCGACAGACATACAGACGAACGGACACAGAAGTGATCCCATAAGTGTTCCGTACGGAACACTAAAAACTCTTTTAGCGAATTGATTGTGCCAAACAAAATATCGCAGCTGAGGCCGACTATATCGATTGAAATCACTGCTGTGAATAATCAGTAAGATACAACAATTAGCAAATTTGGCTGCTGTAAGCCTATTTTTGATCGGTTTATGTCTACAGACTGATAGACGAATGGTTTAGCATGTTGCTAACGATTAACGTCCTTCTCTGTTGATCCTAGCTCGGATTATGAGTCGTGATGCGACGAAAGGCATCGCGAGATGGATTGACAGATGTGAGACCAGTAAATAACCTCCGAAATGTGGACTTGTTCAATTTTAGTAGCTGATATTAATTTTGACATGAATAATATGTGTTTTATATTACATTACATTTTACCCATCAAAGAACACCAAAGAGTGTATACCATGAAAAGAGAAGCTCTGTCGCAATCAAAGTAATAACATTTTATTTTTAATTTACTTTTCAGATTGCAACTAGTGTCTCAAGAACCTTTGATATTGTATCAAAATGACAGAAGAAAAAAATATATCGATACCACAATATTTCCGAGGGAAAATTATCTTCATTACTGGCGGAACAGGATTTATGGGCAAAGTACTTATTGAAAAACTTTTAAGAAGCTGCCCAGACGTTTCGAAAATTTACATGCTCATCAGGCCGAAACGCGGTAAAAATGCCGAGGAAAGAATAAAACAAATGACGAGCCTTCCGGTAAGTACATCTAAGTATTTTGTTTGATCTTTCAGCCCAGTTGTCAGAGGCAAATTTTGACGAAAAGCTCTTATTGAATTGACAAAAAGTTTGCTGCTCTAAAGTGAAGGCTAAGCCTACAAAATTGAAAATAAAATGAGAAATTCGTTTTTTCGTAACTATCTCTAAAAATAAAAAACCGGTCAAGTGCAAGTTAAACTTGCGCAATTAGTGTTCCGTACGTTGATTGCTTTTAAAATAAAAAATATTGTAGCGGAAGTATAAAATGATCAGTGACTTCACAAAACACACCCCAAATGAGTTTTCAACAAAGTTTGTTTCCAATTTTTACTGAAAATTGATGACCAGATAAATTATTAAAGGTGATAATTTTCGTTCAATCTACACTCCGTGGAGAATATTCCAGAATTTTTTCAAGATATTTTGATAAATACTTTTCGAGATAAGACGGGTGGACAGCGACTTTTCGCGATTTTTTAAAAATAATACAAAGAAAAGTGCGCACAAGTATTACATTATATATATATTTTTTACTCGTATTTTCACAAGCTTTCATTTGACACCACACTCGATTACCTAGTAAAAATTTTTTTTTTTCACTTCCGATTTCACCCCCCAAAACTAACTCCTTAAGTCAAAATTTAACTTTCAAAACTACATGGCTCTGATGAGGCTATCAATTCCTATATTATTACCAAATTTCAACTTTATATGACAAATAGTTTCGGAGAAAACAGAAATTTCAAGGTAATCAATTTTCAGTAAAGATTGGAAATAAACTTTGTTGAAAACTCATTTGTTTGTTGTGTGTTTTGTGAAGTCACTGATCATTTTATACTTCCGTTACAACATTTTTTATTTTAAAAGCAATCTACGTACGGAACACTAATTGCGCAAGTTCAACTTGCACTTGACCGGTTATTTTATTTTAAGTTTAAGTTGCATGTTTAACAATAAGCAAGAAAATACGTTTATCATGAACACGTTTTCAAGAGCAAAATTACAAACAAGAGAGTTTTTTTGAAGTTTTTAATGATTTTCTAATATTAAGTATAGTTTTAACTGTGACTAAAAAAAAAATTGTCGGACCTTTTTTGACCATTTCGTACTGCTTTGAACGTATAATTATTGACGGCGCACTGCAGCTGGCAAATTTTAATATTTTAAAACTCAATTTTTTAAATAACACAGACAATGTGGGTATTTTTAATTATTTTAATATTGAAACTTAAGGCATAATAATGATATATGCACAAGGATTTTTTTTTTCAATAATATATTTTATTAAATATTTTTAATTTACGGTATGCCCGTTAAAAATCATGCAAACAAAAATTTCGTTTTAAGTTTTACAAATTATAAAACAACAAAAACAAACACTATTAGGATTATCAGACAGCTGAAAGTAACCTGTTTGGCGTGCTATACTTTTTGAATCACCTATCCGAATTTTTAATAAATTAGCACGCTAATAAAAATCTGGAAAAAAAAAACTATTAGTTTTCCAATATCTTTTTTTATTTTTCGAGTTATTACCGAAAAACCGAATTTTTGATTTTATTTTGGATTTTGTGAGCTTAGCGTGCATCAGACTTTAGCAAACATTTTTTTTATCGTATTCTACTTTCAAAAAACAACCTGTATGCCAAAATGTAGTCTGTTAACATTTAATGAGAGCTCAAAACCTCTGGCGATTAGGCTATTAACTTATTCAAATTATTTGTTTAGCATATTAGAATTTAGATATGACTACGTAACAAATGACACCAAAGGGTACTTACCGTTTAAAGTATGTTCGGAATCCCATGATTGACAGGTGATACTCTCAAGCTTCTCTTTTACAGTTTTGGTTTAAACTTCTTCGCGTGCCAGGACTTCTAAATGTCTTCGTGTCATTGTGGCGAAGTATGTTCATGTTGACGACGGTCATCGATTCATCCATTTTGACTTCAGATACGTATTCTACTCAAAAACAAGGACATTGTGTTTATGCATCAGCTGTTTCTGTCGTCATCGGTTCTCAGTCCTTTTAAGTCCGACTTCAGTATGCGTCTCATTCAAGTGTGGAGTGGTTAAGGCGCTGTCTGTGCCGTCAGACATTTTTGGTCCTAGCAGCTTTCCATTAGCAGCATACCTTTAGGGCATGGTCGGCTTTAAGTTTGCAGATATCTGCTGTCTAGCAGCATCGCGTGGTATATGGCTTACCTAAATATACTTAAATAATACTGATCGATTGGGGATTGAACTCGAGACCCCGCGCATGGAGCTAGAGCCGCCATTAGGTAATGTGATTCTTGGATAATGTTTATATATATTTTTAGACAATAAAATGAGAGCAATAAAATTTTGGCTCGGATTTTAATGAAATTTCCAGCAAATTTTAGACACATTCGTGAATATTATATAACTTGGTCTTTGAACTTTTAAATGCTTTGTGGAAAAATTAGGCATATAATGATGTGTGACTTATCTTTTTTAACATTATAATTTTTGAATTATATATATTATAGAATATACAACTGTATGATTAGGTAAATACATAGACACATCTACACATACAGTCCCTGGCCAAATTATTAGACGCACTGTATTTTTTTTTTAGTAATTTTATGTTTCTTAAGAGTTTTTATGCAATAATGGTATATTTAAACTACAATATTATTGATTTTTATTTAAAAGAATTGTTGTAGACTACATATTTGTATTTATTTTTAACATATGGCAACACTATGTTGACAAAGTGACACATGAACGTAAACAAGTACAAACCTGTATCAGTCGCGATCGGAATCGAGTCAGGTACGGACGTGTTTCTGTGGCTTTATGGACTGTGATTGTTTGTTTAACAGTTTTATACTACTCAGTTATTAGTTTATTTTGTATGCAGTGTTTTAAAAAAGTAATTGGACTATTTTCATTATGGGTAGAAAAGGCGATCTTTCACCACGTAAAAAAGCTGAAGTGAAGGCCCTTGTGATTGCGAAAACATTTACAAACCGAGAAATATCACGAAGATTGGAGGTTTCTGAAGCTAGTGTACGACGCATAAAAAAGAAAATTGAGTCAGGGAAGGAATTAAGCCCGAAAAGAAAGAAAAGATGCGGTAGAAAACCAATTTTCACTCCACGGTCAGAGAGATGTTTGAAGAAAATTTGTGTAGAAAACAGATTTGCTACCACAAAGGTAATAAAATCACAACTCCAGGATGCTAGCGTAAATGCTTCTGAGCGCACTGTTCGAAGAAAATTGAAAGAATTAGATTTTAAGGCCTGCCGCCCCGCCAGGAAGCCCAAGTTAACAGCTGCAATGAAAGCAAAGCGCCTGAAGTGGGCCAAACAATGGCAAGACAAAGATGTGGACTTCTGGAGATCGGTAAGATACAGCAATTTAATCAATAATTGATACATTATTATCATTTTCAGTTAAATAAAGCAAATAAACATGGAAGTTTATATATTTTTCCTATTTTTGACAGGTCTGCTTCAGTGACGAAAGCACATTCGAAATTTTCCAGAATAAAGCTCAGTATGTGCGTCGTCGTCATGAGGAAAAGTTTCATCCTGATTGTGTCGTCCCGACGGTTAAACATCCCACCAAAGTGATGATTTGGTCAGTCATCAGCGGCAAGGGCACTGGACGTCTGTACGTCGTCAAAGGAATAATGAGGCAAGATCAGTACAAAGAAGTATTACAAAATCGCTTGATTCCGCAGCTCAGAAAATGGTTTCCAAATGGGGAACCATTCATTTTCATGCAAGATGGAGCTCCCTGCCACACTGCTCGGTCTGTTAAAGCTTTTTTGGCAGAAAAAAATATCCCTCTGTTGGATTGGCCGGGTAATAGCCCCATTGAAAATGTGTGGGAGCTGATGAAAAGAGAAGTGGCTAAAGATGTGATTACCAACAAAACCCAGCTCCTAGAAAAGATTATTCATGTGTGGAATCATCATCCTCAAATGCAGGAGACAGTACAATCTTGCATTGATAGCATGCCGCGCAGAATTAAAGCTTTGATAGCGGCTAAAGGTGGCTCAACTAAATATTGACTTTTACTAACATTAATTTCACTTTTCTTTAAAACTTAATAAACTTATGCTTTTCTAAATTAATGCTGTTTTATTTATGTCAAATAAATAGGTAATTGATTGGATAATATAAAAATAAAAAACAAATCAATTTAAAATAATAAAACGGTACAATATCACTCGGTAATTAATATTTTACATGAAATCTTGCAGTGCGTCTAATAATTTGGCCAGGGACTGTACTTATACATGCTTTCAAGGCATCTGTCCTGTACATGGGTCGACGGTAAAGGCATTTTAGAAGAAGGGAAGCGGGCTATAGCTTTAGCGGGAATTCGAATTTGCTTTGAAACTTTAGGAACATGTTCTTGAGATGTTCTACAATTATTTTATGAAATAATCTCAGAACGCATTTTTTGAAAGTTATAAAAGTATTTCCCTTCATAATATCTATTTGTTGAGTAAGAATTCTCTCAAAAGGTGATTCCAATCAAATTTGCACAATTTTTACTATCCTGTAGGGTTCTACTGCCTGAACAAGAGTTACATTTGGCTAAAAAAATCTGTAAAGATTTTTTTTTTAATTTGTTTTATGAGCATAGCACACGGGTTCCAAAGAAATCCCTAAAGCGCCACAGGAGCGACGCGTCTGGGAAAAAAGCGATTCACGTTGGTCTTGAATCGCTGTAAATTATATCCGCTGGGACACACAGTCCTTGGTAAGATCATCCAAAGGGATGAGGTTCATCATATAAAAGACTGCTTGAAAGGGTTGTGCAAGGAGCTGTCCCTCATACGGATGTGAAGTATTAGCGTGACATTCATTATTTTATTTTATTATTATATATTAGGTTAGGAATTACTTGTATTGTATATGTAATGCATCGACCATTGGATAATTGGGTAACTGGAGTATACATACGAGACTACCTTTTAAGTTTTTACAAAAACAATGAAAGAAAATACAATTGTTTCTCAAAATGTTCGCCTTTAAGATTTATACACTTTTGCGTGCGTGCCAACCAATTCTCGTAACATTTTTTCCACTTTGAAGTTGGTACCTCAAAAACATGGTTTTGGAAGGATTCAACAGCTTCTTGAGGTGATGAAAATCGCTTCCATGCATTCTTTTTTGACATTCGGAAGCAAAAAAGTCGTTAGGCGATAAATCAGGTAAATACGGGCAATGAGACATTAATTCGATGCTTTTCTCCGCCAAATAATCAATTATTTGACGTGCTGTGTGAGAGCTGGCATTGTCATGGTGAAGAAAGATGCGACGTTTTCTGTTGTTTTTCCTGATTTCATCGATGACTTCTGATAAACAAATTGGTGTATACCATTCAGCATTAACTGTTCTTAAATCCTCTAGAGCAATGGTTGCAACATGTCCAATATAACCAAAGAAACGAGCAATCATTTTCTTGAAAGTGCTTCGTAAACGAACCACTTTTGTTGGAATTCGGTTCATCTTGGAACACCCAAACAGTTGTTCGTTGCTTAGTTTCCGGGTCGTATGAAAATATCCAAATGTCGTCTCGAATTACGATGTTGTATATGGATTTTGCATGTCCTCGGTTGAATTTTTTGAATATTTCCTTATAGCAATTAACACCAATCTGTTTTTGAGTTTCGGTCACATTATGCGGAATCCATCGGGAACAGATTTTTTTCGCAGCTAAATGTTCATGCAAAATCGAATGAACTGCAGTCTTCGATATGCCTAAGGATGCCTCTATCTCACGGTAACTCACATGCCGATCCTCTTCAATCATGTTGGGCACAGTATTTATGTTTTTTGGAACAACAACCGATTCTGGTCGACCTTCACGAAGTTCATCGCTGACGGAACCACGACCATGACGAAATTCAATGGTAATGTCATATCTCAATAGCGCCATCTAGTGATCCTTTGTAAAAACTTAAAAGGCGGCCCTAGAATTCTGACGTGTTTACATTTTCTCAACAATATATATAATAATTTCATTTAATTTTTCATTCTCTATTTAAAAATGCTCTTTTTGTTTTTTTTTTCAGCTTTTTGACATTTTAAATCAAGAAAATCCAAATAACCTTAAAAAAATAGTACCTATCCTTGGTGACGTAACGGAATTAGGTCTAGGTAAGTTAGTTTCTATTTTACAAAGTGATACTTGACATTTTTGAAGAAAATAAATTATTTTTTAATAATATATGCCAGACCCTATACATATTTTTTATTTTTACTTTTTCACAGGGTTATCCACCGAATCGAAACAGCAACTTATTGACGAAGTCAACATAGTGTACCATGGGGCTGCTTCTGTGCGTTTTGACGATTCCCTCAAGTCCGCCATTATTATGAATACGAGGGGTACACGGGAGGTACTCCGCTTGGCCAAAGAAATGAAACACTTAGAAGTTTTTCTTCATATATCTACAACATATTGTCAAACGGACAAAAAGGTATTTTTTGTTAATATCTATTACCCATTTATTCTTCAGAATATAAATATATAAATATAAATCAATAAAACAGCTATGTATACCCTTCATGTCGCGGATGAGCAAGTTGAGATTGCTCAGGATGAGGAGAATCTGGAATTTATAGCCCAAAGACAGTTTGACAGTACGAAGAATTGGGCCTGTCGGTCAACAGAATAAAAACCCAGTATCTGTCTGTTGGAAGAGAGATAACAGAGGATCTTCAAGTAGACCAACTCGTAATTAACTCGTGTACGGAGTACACCTACTTAGAAATGAAAATAGAATGAAAGATCGCACAGAAAAAGAGATGGAACATCGTATTATGAAAGGAGAACAGTTAATTCGCTTACCGACAAAATGAATTTCATCTGTCCATAATATATGATTCAGAAAATAATGTTCTTCCTCATATTTAATCATCATTTCTGCTACAAAACTCGTCCGAATCAAATTGTGTTAATAACTGAGGATTATGCATTTTATAATCATGGTCTTTGTTAGTCCTAAAATACATTCAATTGCTTGCTTGTCTAATTGAGTTATATGGATCTTTTTAAAAATATTGCATGATTTTGGTTACTTTTTCATCTGTTAAAGCAGTTTTTCGTTTAAAAATACCTTTCTGTCCAGAAAATGCAAAACATAGTGTGATTCGGGATATACCAGTCGGGGTAACGTTCTCGATATAGTCTAACTGCTTTGCTTTTCCATAAATAAGAATCATATCTACTTTTTCGGCGTGGTAAATCACTTCAACCTATTTTCACACTGTTTACTTAGTTTAACTCTATTGAATTGAATAGGTGTGCAAACAAGAGCTGTCAGATTAAAGTATGACAGCTGCCTACTAGATAAATTTGAAAACCATCAAACGTGGTTTACGATCCATGGTAGCTGCAAGGTCCAAAAAATAATAAGAGCAAAAACCAGTTTAAGGAAAAAATGTTGAAAAAATTAGGGCTTTCCAATGCCGTTTTACAAAAGGTATGTCGATGGAAAAAAAGTTGTTTGGCGTCGTGGCACCTAGCGTTGTTTTTCATAAATCGGAGCCCATCGTCTAAAAATGATCACACTGAATATGCACTACTTGTGATATTTTTTTGTCAATTCGTCAACTGGACTTATTTTTGGTATTGTTGCAGTTTTTATCTTGACTGCAGCAGTCTATTTCGTTACATCAGAGTCATTAAATTCAGAATAGATCCCTAAAGTTAAAATTACGGGCGACAAATCAATATAGTAGGTCTAAGAAGTAGATTGACTTGACAGCAAAAACTTTGAATCGTTTTACTATGGTTTTTATATACAGCTTTTCTATTTTTCTAGGTTGTAGATGAAAAAATGTATCCTTCTCACGCAGATTGGAAAGAAGCAATCGATATAGCGGAAAAAGTGGATCCACACACTTTGGATATTCTCACCGCTCACTATATGAGCCCTATGCCTAATACATATACTTTTACAAAAAGCTTATCTGAACATATCGTAAACGATTTTTGTGACGGACAGATACCGGGTATAATTTTCCGACCATCAATAGGTAAGTACAAACATTGAGCAGATTTTTCCACATTCAAAATACTTATTTCTGAAAAAGCTCGAAGTCATTATGCAGAATAGGTTTTCAAGGCCTAAGTCAAATGGAAACTATGTTTGGTGTTCTGATCTTGAATGGTAAAGATCCTTGACGCTGCCTCGTGCGGTCGTCGAGGAAACATCGGATAGTGATTCTAATTTGTCACGGTCTAATCCCTAACCGCGATTTCTGTTAGACCTAAAGTCATGAAGTCATAGAGTGAAGAAAAGATAGTCGTTGAAAGACAGCGCGGAAACGATACAGTGTTTTAAATTCTGGTGGCGGCTCATGGCCCCATGGCGTAGTAACTTACTTGCTGTGTAGAAGGTCCCCGGTTCCAATCCCGGCAGGTTGGTATATTTTATTTATTAATTTATTTAAGTATATTTGGCCTGGCCACGCACTTAGGTAGTAGTTGTTTTCAGAAATGCACTATCGTCTATGGCAGCACTACCGCGTGGTCTAAAAGGTGCTGTGAAATACAAAAATGTTTCGGCACTTGGACAACGGGTATTACGACATCCCCGCAGGTATCCTCAGGAAAAAGGGTAAAATCCCTACTCAAGCGAGGAGGAGAAGAATAAAAGAAAATTTGGTGGGGAAATTTACTGTTAACAACGGAAGAGATTTAATTTACTTTTAAAGTAAAAGGGACTCGTACTAGTCCATTGAAAGGGTGTAATTTTTCAGCATGACCGTGTCCGGTAATATACGAGATGACTTACTTTCAAAAAATTTGACCAGTTAAAGTAAATCCAAAGATATAAGATCCTGCCTTTTTGCTTTTTCAATGGGGTAATAAAGGACCCTATTAAGGTTTTGTGCATAGTTGCCAGATATTACGATACACGTATTTTTATTTTGCTTGCTTTGTATACCGCCCTTACTTGCACCTGCAATCATATTGGATCTATTTTTACCTATATATTTACTACCTGGCAATCCGGTTTGGAGCCCTTTAAGTATTTGGTAATATAGGCCTAATGACCACAGGTCCCCATTAAGATTCGAAAGATACTTTTTATTATTTTTATTTTTAGTTTTACTTACAACTGATAACGTAACGGTTCCATTTTAATTATGTGGCGTCCGTGGGAAAATTGCAATAGTAGCTATCGCAAGAGAAAACATTTATCACTTGACGCTAAACAAATAGTGAAAAATGTTTACGACAGTTTGGTAAAAAGAAATTTGAATAAACAAAGTGCTTTGTAAGAAACAAGTGAACTAACAAAAACCCCAATTTCTACGATTAAGGATATTGTAGGAACACCATCACTCAGGAACAGGAAAAAAACGGAAAGATTTTCAAATGCATCATGTAGACGATTGTGAAAAAGATGTCATCAGGAGAAAAATATATACTATATATGAAGAGCACTTGGTGCCGAGACAAAATAAAATTAAGACTGGTGCAGGACGGGACCAATATACATAGTGGCAGATTAACCCTTCACAGAATTCTCTTAAGAATGGGATTCACGTTCCGAAAAATCAACAAATGGCAAGTAGTGATGGAGTCACAAAGATTACGAATCTTGCGATATACTTATTTACAAGAAATTAAAAACTATCGATCAGAGAATTGGCCAATAATTTACCTTGAAGAAACATGGTTCGATACCCATGACACTGTGCAAAAAGGGTGGGTTGACAGCAGTCAAATATGTCAGACTAACGCACCCTGAAATAAAAATAAACGAATAACTATTTTGCATGTTGGATCTGAAAAGGGCTGGGTTTCAAATTGTCTAATATTATCTGCAAAAAATATAAAAGATTCTAGTTTGGAGTATCACGAAGCCACGACCGCAGAACTTTTTAAAAATTGGTTTCAAAATTCCCTTTTGCCAAATGTTCCTGAACAGAGTGTTATAGTTATGGAAAAGGCAAGTTACCATAGTCGCCTACTAAATAAGGTTCCTAATGCAGCCAACACCAAATCGGAATTTTTTTTTTTTTTATGGGTCTAGCACACGTGCTGCAGGGAAGTCCCTAAAGCGCTCCAGGAGCGGCACGAGTGCGGAAAAAGCGATTCACGTTGTTCTTGAATCGCTGTAAATTGTACTCGGTGGGAAACACAGCGCTGGGCAAATTATTCCAAAGAGATGACGTTCTCCATATAAAAGATTGCTTGAAAAGCGTTGTACGCGGAGTAACAAGCTGAACCTCATACGGATGCGAAGCACCAGCGCGACGTGTATTTCTAACATGCACCGCTTTGGGAGGAATTAAGCGGGCTACATCCTTCGAACACTTTCCATGAAAATACTTGTAGAACAGACTCAAGTCGCCAACCGTTCTTCGATGTTCCAGCGAATCAAGGCCGCCGGTCAATTCTGGGTCCCCAATCAGACGGACCGCTCTTCTCTGAACAGAATCCATCAAATGCAGTGTATGTTTGGGAGCGGAGCCCCAAACGTGGGAGCAGTATTCCATAGTTGGTCGAATTTGGGCTTTGTAAAGAATTAACAGTTGCTGTGGGGTGTAAAGCTTTCTGGTTCTAAATAATATTCCCAACTTTTGAGAAGCTCTCCTTGCTATGCCTGCAACATTTTCATGCCAAGACATATTTGCTCCCAAACTAACGTCCAACAAATTGAGCGACGATGCTAGGGGAATGGAGTGCCCCGACATAACTATGTCGGGTTCAGCAACGTTAACTTTTTTAGAAAAAACTGCCGCTTGGGTTTTTGTAGCGTTTAAATTCCACTTGGTTACTGTCACCCCAATATAGAATTTCTTCCAGGTCTTTGTTAAGTTGAACGACCTTCTGCTGTCTGCGGATATTCGCCTGAGCAGCCGATGTCCGAGCGTTCAAGGTGAATGAAGAGACAAGCGTACTGTCATCTGCAAAGCTATAGATTGGATTCCCGGTCTTTTCCAGCAGATCGTTAATGTAAATGAGACAGAGAGTAGGAGACAGTATGGAGCGTTGGGGCACACCGGCGTTGATAGTAAGGGTGTTAGAAAGAAATCCGTCGACCGCCACTCGTAAAGAACGCTCTCTGAGGAAACATGAGAGCCACAAACAGAACCTGTCAGACATACCATAAGAGCGTAACTTAGCCAACAGTCCATCGTGCCAAACACGGTCGAATGCCTTGGATATGTCAAGAGCAACCGCTCGAGATTCTCCAAAGTGTTCAATTGCGTTGTTCCAAACATGTGTTACATAAGTCAGAAGATCTCCTGTTGATCTATGTTTACGAAAACCATATTGGTGATCGCTAATAATATTGAATCGTTCAAGATATTTTAGAAGATGCTCATTGATAACCTTTTCCATGACGTTCGATATTATTGAAAGCAGTGCAACTGGTCGGTAGTTATTTGGCAAGGTCTTCTTACCTTTTTTAGGTATCGGCTGAATCGTGGCATATTTCCAGCAGGACGGAAATATTCCCTTTCTGTAGGATAGTTTTAAAAAGTCTACAGAAAACTGGTGTTAGTTCCCAAATCGGAAATACAAGAATATATGTTAAAAAATGACATTTATTTGGACTTTAGTTATAAAAAATGTGATCTTTTGGAAGTTTTGAAAGACTATAAATTGAAAAAGAAATATGTTTGTGATAGTACGGCTGAGAAAATGGGACACACTGTTTTGCGGCTTCCTCCGTATTATTGTGTGTTTAATCCAATTGAACATATTTGGCACCAAGGTAAATCAAAAATAAGGGCACAAAATGTTTCTCCTACTTTAAGCGTACCAGTGGTTGAATTAGTAAAAAAAGTTTTAAATGATATACCTTGTGAAAGCTGGAAGAATTCCATTCAGCATCTTGTTAAAGTTGCAGATTCATATATTTATGTAAATAATATAAAACCACTGATAATTACCTCAGCTGATGACAGTGATAGTGAAACCGAATTAGGCCATCTTTGTAACCTATCATAAACAAAAGGTCAGAATTTTTATATTGCCCATTTAAAACGGCAAAAATCAGGATCTTATATTTTGGGACAGGCTATACCAGGAAAAGTTCGTCTTCACCCTCCATATTGTCCCAACGTATTCTCTACAGAACTTCCTTATTAAAAAAAGGTTTGATAATGAAGATTCATTAAAAAATGCTAACGTCAACTTTTATCAACGAAGGCCTCACCAGTTTTATACTAGGTGTATTAAAACCCTACCATAACGATGAGCAGAAGTTATCAAAAATAATGAAAATTATATTAGAGATCAATTTTTATTCATCTCTCATGAAAATATTTTCAAAGTATATAGGAGAACACATTGATGAGACGGATCTACAAAATTTACTCTTTTTCTTGTCTCACAGAAAGAAACAAGTACTTGTAATAGGTACGCAGTTATTTATGGCATAATGAATCTTTCCAAATAAACCACTTTTTTTCCGATCAGCCGATAAAATAGATAGATACCGGTAGTAAGAAGCTTTTAATATGGTAGTTCACATCTGCAGCCAATGGTGTCGCTAATATCGGAAGTCGGCCAACTATATCGACACTCTTGTTTGGAAATAACGGCTTTTTTTTTTGTTTTTCACTCTATATGTAAAGTATATAATAGTTCTTTTTAAGTGTAAGAATTTACATAATTATTTATTTTATATATTTTAGTTATTTCAACTTTGAAAGATCCGATCGCTGGGTGGATAGATAATTTTAATGGCCCTGTGGGAATATTGATAGCTGGAGGAAAAGGTAACAGCTTAATTATTTAGTTATTTTTACGATTAGTAACTCAGTAATTATTAGTAATTATTAGTAATATAAAATATACTGGTGAACAAAAAAATCGACTCAAACCATTTTACTTCATTTAATACCGATTCTTGATTTTAATTTCCAAATAGTGGTATTATTTTTGATATCATTAGAATGCTGATTTCCTACTCTTTCCAATAATACCAAAAACATTTGGATTTCCAAAAAGTTGCACTGATTAAAACGATTTTACCCAATAGAACCATTTTAGCTCGCTCAGCGACGTACTCGTTGCGCGCATTCATCCCTATAAAAACAGATGCAACTGCATTTTCCTATCATTCCTTTATCGGAACTTCAACCATCAATATCTCTGCCATACCTGCTCACTAATTACGGCACAAGTCATTGCCCTATTGTAAGAGGGGCATAGCCAACGTGTAGTCGCTGCGCAACTGTACCTGAGCCAGTCAGCTTTCTCCAAAGTCTACAGACGTTATCAAGAGTCTGGAGCGTTTATACGGAAACCAGGATCAGGCGGAAGAAGGAGTACCTCTGAGCGAGATGACCGCTTCATTGTCAACACAACTCTAAGAAATCGTCACTTGACCGGCGTTGAGGTCCAGCAAGAACTCCGGGTCGTGGTCGGGGTATCAGTCATTGGACAGTCAGAAGAAGGCTTAAAGAAGCTAACTCAACTCCGAAGAGACCAGCTTACGGACCCAAATTGACAGCAGCCCATCAACAAGCGCAATTTTCCGAAAGCATGTCGACTGGACCCTAAAGTAATAGCGCTCCGTTCTAGTCTCCGACAAGTTTCGAATGTGCCTACACAGCATTGATGGAAGAAGACGAGTGTATAGGAGGTCTGGGGAGCGCTATACGTAGTGCTGCATTACTGCATCTCATTGGGTGCGAAAATCGATTTGGTTTTCGTGAATGATGTGACTTGTAGTGTTGGATTAACTACTCACCGGTACATCGAGGAGATCTTGCAGGAACACGTCGTCCTTTACGCTGGGTTTGTTGATGATAGATGCGAGGCCACATGCCGCTGCACCGGTGCGGCAATAACTGGCAGAAGCGGAGTTTTTGACCTCAATCCAATCGAGCACATGTGGGAAGAGCTCAGAAGAAGAGTTCGAGCCAGAAATCCAGCACCTGCATCGCCGAGGGATTTCAAGGTTGCGATGGTGGAAGAGTGGGGAAGAATCCCACAGACAGTGGTGAAAAAGCTCACCCGCTCCATGAAAAATCGACTGGAAGCAGTAATAAGGGCTAGAGGAGTAATACAAAGTATTGATTTTGGATTTTATAAATAAATTTAATTGCTAAACTTAAAATTTGTTTAATTTTTCCTTTTTCTTACCCCTATTTTCAATCCTTGTCCTCCTTGTTTCCCCTTTTAATCAGTAAAAAGTATGAGGTATGCTATGAAATTTGGTATCAATAGAATGGGCATTCAGATGATACTAAAATCGGTAAAAATATATGAACGCTAAATTGTAGGATCCGTGTTCAATGAAGCCAAATAGTTTGAGTCCATTTTTTTGCTCACCCGTGTAATACAACGTGTGCCATATTTGAATTCATTTCAATTTATTAATTACGTGACTTATTTTGTCCGGTGAAAAGCTATATAAAAATTAAATTTACGAGATTACTCTTTATGTTCTCACTTTACCGCCAGTTGCGCTAGCACAGTCAACCAAGCGTCCATTATCATAGGATGTAAGAAAATGTTTTTAGAAATTTTTTCGCCAAATGTTTGTTCCTTCGTGTGTTTTGATTTTCTTATTATTTATTTTATTTATTTATTACAAAAGTATTTTTTCCAGGCATCCTAAGAACGGTCTATACCCAACCCAATTTAACTGCTGATTACGTACCTGTGGATGTAGTTATTAGAGGAATATTGATAGCTACCTGGAAGAAAGCACTGGAAACGTTAGTACATCAAGACATATTTATATCGGTCCTTGTTGGTTTAAATCGTTTCATATTCTGCGATTGTGTCGATTTCTTTAGAAAAATCTAAAGATACTAAGAAAATCGCACTTATTCGTATTCAACATTTTTTCATGTTAAGTTCGTGTAAATAGTTCCCAAATTCCAAGCTAACAAGGACCTGAAGTCATAGCAACACATTTTTTTTTCAACAGGTTAAAAAAATATTTTTAAACAAATCAAATACCTTTTTATTACCTGTAAAAAAATCAACCTCAGGGGTCCACTTTCTACGATTTTGAAATCTATTGGTATTAACCAGGAACTTGATTTATAAAACAAGATTGTAAGTAACAAGTAATTTGTAGTTAGTTCGTGATAATATGGTGTTATTGGTGTTTCGCGAACAATTGTAAGCGTGTACTACTGTAGATCAAATATAAACGAGATTTATTTTTTTTTTTAATTTTTTTACTTACTCCAACAAATAAACTAAGTACATATCATTTTTCAACATAATCTTCTGCTTTGGAAATGCACTTTTCCCAGCGTATCGGAAGCTTTTTGAAACCGTCGTCGTAAAAGAAAAGAGGCTGTGTCAGTAACCAATTGCGCACGAAGCTCTCCACCACGTTGTCGTCATCAAATCGTTGGCCAAAGAAATGAAAAATCACAGGGCGATAGGGAGGGTGATCAAGTATTGTCCAACTTATTTTCGCGCGTGAGAGTTGCAGTGTGGGACCGAGCGTTGTCATGGAGATGAATCACGTCTCTTATCGGTTGGTCACGTCTTTTCCGGCGATAGGCACGTTTAAATCCCATCCAAAGGTAGTACGCCGTATTGATGGTACGACGTTCGTGCAAAAAAATTAATGTGCAAAACGTTATGTCTGTGGACGACGATCATGGCTCTCATTTTTGACCTCTCCACGGCCTCCCATGAACTCCTTATGCCAGGCGAACACACGAGGCCTTGACAGTGTTTGATCTTCGAATTGTGCCGTCAATCTCCGCAGAATTTCGGTCGGTTTCACGCCTTCACAAGTAAGAAATTTAATAATGACGCGTTGCGCTATCGAAGGGTGCACGTGTCGCTCCGACGTCGTGAGCTGTACCACTGCATGCACCTGGCAAGGCCAACCGATTATTCTCCCCACTCCTAACAAACCCAACCAACATTACTAGAAGCAGCGGCTCGCTCCGAGCGATACAGTAAAGGAAGTCTCGTTTATATTTGATCCACTCTCGTAGCAACAAATGAGTTTTTACAAGTCTTTCAAGTAAATAACTTGTTATCAATTATGTAATTTTTCATCGGAAAATGAAAATTATGAATTAACACAGCGAGTCTTTAGGTCCAGAATCGATTTTCGATTTCGTTGCTATAAATTCGATGAATAACTGAGATTCACATCTGTGCAAATGAAAGAACTTAGAATCGAAATTTGACTCATACTGCTACGCCCAACAGATCAGTCTTATGCGATTACAACAAAAATTTAGTCGTTTATAATGTTGGGTACATGGAATTAGAAACAGAAATGAAAGTTATATGCATCAGTATTAAAAAGGTGTGTATGTTGAGCAACTTCCGTGGATCACACAGTATGAACTTATCAACATATACCTACACGGGGTGAAAAATGATGGCAGCACAAACAATTAGTGTCAACTCTTCCGGACGTCCAAATAAGGCAGTCACTTCAAAAAATACGAAAAAATGACCGCAACGTGAAGGTGAGGGAGATAACTGACATCGTGAAGATATCAAGTAACCGTGTGAGGCATATTTTGCAGCATTTGAAAAACAGATGTGTTGAAGATTCAGAACGCTGTTTGGGACGGTTTCGACGTAATCTAAAGGAGTTTTTGGATCAATTCGTAACAATGGTTCCACCACTACACGCTTGAGTCGGACAGGCAGTTCGCAGAGTGGCTAGAACCGCATGAAAGCCGACCGAAGCGTCCAAAAACACAAACATCAGCTGGAAAGATTTTAGCAAGACTATTACGTTGGTTTACAGGGCCGTTTGAATGGTGTTGTTTCACCAAGATACTGCATCAGCTCACAACTATATAAAATCGATGGTGAAATTAGACCGATTTGGCTATGAATTGCTCCTTCATCTGTCGTATTCACCAGATCTGGACCCCAGCGATTATTACCTTTTTCAACCCGCACCGCAGACAGGATTCAACAAGCTTTTTCCACTCACGTATAAGAGAGAGTCAGATATAAAACAATGCTTTATTTATGCATGAACGTCCGGTTGTGGTAGTGATACAGTTTGAATTGCGGCGGTATTTTTTGAGTTTGCCTACGGCGGCAAAAAAACTAGGGCCGGCCCTGCGAGGATCGTTGGACTTATTCGTGATAATAGAAGAATTATTTTTGAAATGATAGCTCAGGAAGTTTGGGTAAGCGTTGGAACTATTTACAATATTATTCAGAACCATTTACAGTACCGAAGAACGTGTGCTAAATGGATTCCCAGGCAGCTTACAGAAGCTCATAAAGAATCGAGACTTCGCATTTGTCGAAAGTTAAAGAAGTGAGCTTTAGTTGAAGGGGATGCTTTTTTTGAAATAATAGTGACTTGCTACAAGACCTGGATCCATCACTTTGAGCCAGAGTCGAAAAGACAAAACATGCAATGGAAACAAACCAATTCTTCTGTCGCCAAGAAATTCCAGACTCAATCCTCCGAGGATAAAGTCATGCTGACCATCTTTTGGGACTCTCAAGGTGCAATCTTTTGCGATTACCTTGAGGACCAGATTAATAGTGGATACTATGTGAGTTGCTGGAAGACAAGTTCAGCTAGCTATCAAGCCGTCCTCATACGGCTTACTCAAGAAAAGCTTTAAGAACTGGGCTCGGAGATCTTGCCTCATCCCACATACAGCCCAGACCTGGCTCCGTGTGATTTTTACCTATTCGGATCTCTCAAAGATGTCCTACGTGAAAAGTGAAAGGAAAAGTGCAAGTGTGTCTTCGACGTCAACCGAAAGAATTCTTTGCCACAGGAATCAAGAAGCTAGACGGAAGACGGAATAAGTATATTAACGTTGGAGGGATTATGTCGAAAAGTAGGCCAAATTTTGTAGCGATCTAATAAGCCCTTCTTCAGCTAGAGCTATTTGTCCCTTTACTTATTGAATGACCCTCGTATGTTAAAGAAAAAAACCGATTTTTTGCAAAAACATTGTTTTTTCGTCAAATATCGGGACTTTTCACCCCATGTAGTGAAATAATCTTACTCATAATGTCTAGAGACTTGACGTAATTTTTTATATCGTTGATAAAAAGTATAAATAATAAGGGAGAATGTACACCTCCATGGAGGACACTTCATTGTATATATATATTCCCTAGAGACGGTTGTCTAACTCGGCCCAATATTCTGCGATCATTCATAAAATAAAATTTCAACCAATCTCCCATATTAACTTTAATTGCCAGTTCTTCCATACCTATACCTAAGCAGCATTATCATCCATTGCCTCATATACAAATTGCACAAGTTTCACAGCCATTACGAATAAATTACACAATTGCTTGCGAAACACTTGTCCGTAACAATTTGTAATTACAAATGGTCTATTTATTATTATTAAGAGAGGCCCTGGGAACTTAAGCATAAAATAGTGCGGTACTGCATCATAATCTTAAATAACTCTTATCGATTACCTATTGTTCAGCTTGGTAGGAAAACACAAGAAAAATGAGTTTGAATAAAAACGGTACTCTTACCATGATTTTTTGAAATTGAAAATACAACACAAAACGTTTAACATAAATAGAAAACTGCCTGCACTGTCTATCTTTATTGATCTAACATATACAAGAAACTAGATAAATCTGTTGACGGTTTCAGCCACCTCTGGGGGCGCTGGAGGGTGTAAAAAAACATAGAGGTTAGCTGGTAATGTTGAACAAGTGTAATTAAATCGTAATACAGTCTCTCAAGTAAGAACGTGACCGGTCGTATTCTTGAAAAAATGTGTTTTGAGAACATTTTTTGCCATCAATGTATTATTCGGTGTGCTAACAACGCCGCAATTACCTTATTAAGATGTCCATCGCCTCCTGCATCAATAATGGCCTGGTATCTGTGGGGCATGCTTCCGACCAGATTTTAGGCATACTCGGCAAATTTTTCAAACCTCTCGTGACAACTAAGTGTCCTCAGAGTCTTTCCTCTGAGCTTTCTCTTTACAAGGGACCCAACGTTTTCAATAGGGCTGGCATCCGGCGATTGTGAGGGCCACTCTAATATACAGTCCCTGGCCAAAATATTAGACGCACTGCAAGATTTCATGTAAAATATTAATTACCGAGTGATATTGTACCGTTTTTATTATTTTAAATTGATTTGTTTTTTATTTTTATATTATCCAATCAATTACCTATTTATTTGACATAAATAAAACAGCATTAATTTAGAAAAGCATAAGTTTATTAAGTTTTAAAGAAAAGTGAAATTAATGTTAGTAAAAGTCAATATTTAGTTGAGCCACCTTTAGCCGCTATCAAAGCTTTAATTCTGCGCGGCATGCTATCAATGCAAGATTGTACTGTCTCCTGCATTTGAGGATGATGATTCCACACATGAATAATCTTTCTAGGGGATGGGTTTTGTTGGTAATCACATCTTTAGCCACTTCTCTTTTCATCAGCTCCCACACATTTTCAATGGGGTTCATATCAGGGCCAATCCAACAGAGGGATATTTTTTTTCTGCCAAAAAAGCTTTAACAGACCGAGCAGTGTGGCAGGGAGCTCCATCTTGCATGAAAGTGAATGGTTCCCCATTTGGAAACCATTCTCTGAGCTGCAGAATCAACCGATTTTGTAATACTTCTTTGTACTGATCTTGCCTCATTATTCCTTTGACGACGTACAGACGTCCAGTGCCCTTGCCGCTGATGACTGACCAAATCATCACTTTGGTGGGATGTTTAACCGTCGGGACGACACAATCAGGATGAAACTTTTCTCCATGACGACGACGCACATACTGAGCTTTATTCTGCAAAATTTCGAATGTGCTTTCGTCACTGAAGCAGACCTGTCAAAAATAGGAAAAATATATAAACTTCCATGTTTATTTGCTTTATTTAACTGAAAATGATAATAATGTATCAATTATTGATTAAATTGCTGTATCTTACCGATCTCCAGAAGTCCACATCTTTGTCTTGCCATTGTTTGGCCCACTTCAGGCGCTTTGCTTTCATTGCAGCTGTTAACTTGGGCTTCCTGGCGGGGCGACAGGCCTTAAAATCTAATTCTTTCAATTTTCTTCGAACAGTGCGCTCAGAAGCATTTACGCTAGCATCCCGGAGTTGTGATTTTATTACCTTTGTGGTAGCAAATCTGTTTTCTACACAAATTTTCTTCAAACATCTCTCTGACCGTGGAGTGAAAATTGGTTTTTTACCGCATCTTTTCTTTCTTTTCGGGCTTAATTCCTTCCCTGACTCAATTTTCTTTTTTATGCGTCGTACACTAGCTTCAGAAACCTCCAATCTTCGTGATATTTCTCGGTTTGTAAATGTTTTCGCAATCACAAGGGCCTTCACTTCAGCTTTTTTACGTGGTGAAAGATCGCCTTTTCTACCCATAATGAAAATAGTCCAATTACTTTTTTTAAAACACTGCATACAAAATAAACTAATAACTGAGTAGTATAAAACTGTTAAACAAACAACCACAGTCCATAAAGCCACAGAAACACGTCCGTACCTGACTGGATTCCGATCGCGACTGATACAGGTTTGTACTTGTTTACGTTCATGTATCACTTTGTCAACACAGTGTTGCCATATGTTAAAAATAAATACAAATATGTAGTCTACAACAATTTTTTTAAATAAAAATCAATAATATTGTACTTTAAATATACCATTATTGCATAAAAACTCTTAAGAAACATAAAATTACTAAAAAAAATACAGTGCGTCTAATAATTTGGCCAGGGACTGTATTATCGTGGGCTAAAGCGAACCGCTTCGCGACGTGATTTTCGCCCAGCATAGGTTACTACAATGTGGTTCGGAATATGACATCATGAGCACGAAGATGTCGAATGATCTCATGGGACACATTCAAGCCCGATTTTCTTAATTTTGTCGCTCCTTGATGCAGCGTCAATTCGTCTTTCGACTTTCAAAGTGACTCTGCCTACCGAGTCACGTTTTGGCAAGTCGTCGACATTTTTTTCGTCTCGTTAAAATGATTTACCCACTTCTTCACAAACGACATCGACTTTTTAGGCCCCTTTGGATGGGAACAAAGAAACCCTGCCTCGAACCGATGCGCAAACAAGTGACTCATTTTGGATTTTACGTGATTTCAACGAAAGTTCGGAATCGACTGAAACTTTTACTAAAATGCTTCGTAGACAAAGGTTCCCGTCTACCGATTTTTTGTTAAATCGCTAGAATCGCATCTATCAAAAATGAATTATCGCGGACACATTTTTACTTGACAGACGGTAATTCGAAAAGTACGTGATTTCATCAAAGAAATCCAAAATTTTCTCTTGAAACTGACAGACTGTAAATAGTGACATTGTACTACGAGTATTGATAACAAGTTAGCCTAGCCCACTTTCCATTGTCAAAAACAAGTGCCGTTTTTGTGGATAATGGTTTGACTTTAGTAAATAACACACACAAGGTTTGGTGGACAAGATTTAAATGTGCTATTAATAGTAAATTTTTGAAGAAGATACGACTGACAACATATGTAAATTTACCAAAATCGGATATTGGATGGTGATATAGTACCTCTTTTTTTGAAGAACTTCCGCTAAAGAAATTTACAACGAGATTCTTAATACCTTGAAGGAAAAATACCCTTGCTACGCTAGTATCAAAAATTAGGTGGCGGATTTCAAGAGAGGAAGAACCCACAGTTATGAACCCTGTGCTGGTAGACCCGCTTCTGTATTTACTCGAGAGAATGTTGAGGCTCTGCAAGCATTGATTTTGTAAAATGTACGAATTGGGTTGAACCGCACAGAAGAGACTTTGAACATTTGTCCATTCTGATTTGGGTATGAGAAAACTATCCGCTAAATGGATCATCACAATACGAGGGAACAGCCGAAGGACTGGAAACATGCTGGCTCACCACGCCTTAAAAAATTTCGCTTATATGTATCAACAGGAGAAGTTCTTACTTTCGTTTTTTAGGACAAGGTTGGGCCACTTATTAGATTATTTAGCAGACAGCAAAACAGTGACTGGAAAAAAGTATTCTTCTCTACTAACTGACCTTCGCCGAAAAATTTGGAAAAACGCCGAGGGAAAGTATCTCAAGCAACACTGTTTTTGCAAGACCATGCGCTTTTAGTTTTGTAAAAAAATAACAAATTATGTTAGGCTTTAAACTGATCGATTACCTCCACATTCCCCTGATTTAACTCCCCCAGACTATTATCTATACGAAAAACTGAGAAAATATTTGAAAAGACATAAATTTCATTTTAATAAAAAAGTAATTAAATGTTATCGAGGTCTGGTTTGGAAACCAAGATAAAGTTTACCTTTTGAAACGTCTTGGGTTACTTTATAACCACCAAGTGTATGAAATTGAACGAAGATTATGTTGAGTAAACAGTTTTTAGCATTCCGTACCGAACACTTATAAGATCACTTCGGTGTCTGTCTGTCCATCTGTCACACCCGATTTTCTCCGAAACTATTTGACATGTCTCCTACTCTCTTTTTCATTTACATTAACGATCTGCTGGAAAAGACTGGAAATCCAATCCATAGCTTTGCAGATGACAAGTACGCTTTTCTCTTTATTCACTTTGAACGCTCGGACATCGCTACTCAGACGAATATCCGCAGACAGCAGGAGGGTTCAACTTAATAAAGACCTGGAAGAAATTCTATCTTGAGGGTGACAGTAACCAAGTGGAATTTAACGCTACAAAAACCTAGGCGGCAGTTTTTCTCTAAAAAAGTTAACGTTGCTGAACCCGACATAGTCATGTCGGGGCACTCCATTCCCCTAGCATCGTCGCTCAATTTGTTGGGCGTTAATTTGGGAGTAAATATGTCCTGGCATGAAGATGTTGCAGGCATAGCAAGGAGAGCTTCTCAAAAGTTGGAAATAGCTTACACTCCACAACAACTGTTACTTCTTTACAAAGCTCAATTTCGACCAACTATGGAATACTGCTCCCATGTTTGGGGCTCCGCTCCCAAACACACACTGCATTTGTTGGATTCTGCTCAGAGCAGAGTTGTTCGTCTGATTGGAACTGACCGGCGGCCTTGATTCGTTGGAACATCGAAGAACGGTTGGCGACTTGAGTCTGTTCTACAAGTATTTTTATGAAAAGTGTTCTTCCCAGAGCAGTGCATGTTAGAAATATACGTCGCTCTAATACTTCCATCCGTATGAGGTTCAACTTGTTACTCCGCGTACAATGCTTTTCAAGCAGTCTTTTATATGGAGAACTTCGTCCCTTTGGAATGATTTGCCCAGGGCTGTGTTTCCCACCGAGCGCAATTTGCAGCGATTCAAGAACAACGTGAATCGCTTTTTCCGCACACGTGCCGCTCCTAGAGCGCTTTAGGGACTTCCCTGTAGCACGTGTGCTAGACCCATAAAAAAAAAATAGAAAGTTGAAATTTGGTACTAGGAATTGATGGCCTCATCGGACCCATGGAGTTTTGAAAGTTAAATTTTGACTTAAGGTATGTTGGGAATGTGGAATCTTTGGCACAATCAGACTACTCAGTATATATATCACCACTACAGTAAACAATTTATTTTTGCTCTTGACGAGCGACCATGTTAGCATCATCAGGAGCGATCATTGGCTAAAGCTAAACTACAAATCTACCCTATTTATACTTAGCGTAACACCCGAATTACTCAGGCGGAACTAATGGCATAGGCGAGGCTATCAGTTCCGGTCAAGTAACCGGTGGGGAATATAAGGAATAAGCCCTCTATCTTAATTAATCTTAGATTATCTAATGTTACAGTATGATCAGCTTCAAGGGCATGGTCGGCAATGCTAGACCTTTCTGTTCTACTGTACTTTAAATGTACTGAATGTTCTTTAAATCGTGTTTTAATTGACGTTTTTATTTGCCCAACATACTTTTTGTCGCAATCATTACAACTAATTTCATAATTTCCACTTTTCTCACAATTAGGAATCTTATCTTTGGGATTTCCTAAGATATTCCTCAAATTGTCTGATGACTTATAAAGTAAGGTGAGACCTACCTTATTAAATACCTTATTGAGCTTGCTGCTATATTTCGGATTATATGGTATGGAGACATACTTGGTCTTATTTTCTGCGCGTGTAAAAAAAAGTGGAATTCTGAATATTTAACCTGAACTTATGTCTGTTTATTAACTTGTTTACTAAGTCATTATCATAACCATTAACTCTATTTATACTTCTAATATGATTCCGTTCATTATGGAACTTTGCTCTGTTGAGAGGCAAAGTGACCAAACGATGAACTAAAAAATGTAATACGGCTAATTTGTGTTGTTTGTAATGAAATGAATCATTAGGAATATATCTAACTTACTGTATCTTTTCTATGAATATTGAATTCTAACCTGTTATTATTTTTAATAATTAAAATATTTAGAAAAGGCCGTTGTCCAGATAGCCGATATGACTCCATTAAACTCACTTACGAAATTGAGAACAAAGGACAACGTGCGCGTTCCTTCTCTGCTAGACTAGGAACTTACCAATACGTCCTCGTATCTGTGTTTGACTCGTTTTGTTGTTGTAAGATTACAATAGTTACAGCTATTCTACTGTTGGTTGCAAGATAGTATACATTCCGTTATTGACGAGTTACTCGCTTTCTAGGTTTCATTTTCGGTCTCCAGGGGTCGCATGTTAATTTGGAATTCCATATGATTTAGCTCTAAATAGAACTTATATATTTTCGAGATATGAGAGGCTTATTATTGATGTTTTTTTTTAGGAATATGGAAGATAAATTAAAAGTGTCCGTTTATAACGCCAGTAATAACAACATCAATAACGTAACCATAAAGGAGTTGGTTGCAATAGGTAAGATTTTTTGTTTGTTTAAAATTTTAATATAGCGTTCAACATTGGTAACGCATTCACTGTTTTATTTTTTTTTTAATATCATAGTTATTATAACTAGTTGTCAAATCCCTAGTATTTGACAACTAGGGGTATAACTGAACTAACCTAACCTAGTTAGATTATTTTTTAATGGACTAATTCAATCGACTTAAGGCATGATCGTCATTAATCGACCATACTTCGTGGCGGAACAGGGAAAAGTCACACGGGGTCATATCTGGTGATCGTATTCAAAACGCTGTTTGGCTCGCTATCGGCGTAATCCAAAGGAGTTTTTGCATCGATTCGTAACGGTGGACGAAATATGGATCCACCACTACACGCCTGAGTCCAATAGCCAGACCGCAGATTGGCTGAAACTGCATGAAAGCCGACCGAAGCGTCCAAAAACACAAACATCAACTAGAAAGGTTTTGGGATGCGCATGGAATAATCGACTATCTTGAGAACTTAGACTGTAACGATGGTTTATTGGACCATTTGAATGGTGAGAAAAAAAGTCCGTATTTAGCGAGAAAAAACTGTTGTTGCACTAAAATAATGCACCAGCTCACAACCCCATAAAATCGATGGTGAAATTGGACCAGTTGGGCTATGAATTATTTTCTCATACGCCATATTTTCCAAATCTGGCCCCTCGCGATTATTAGCTCCAGGCAAGAAGTGGAATGGATATCATTTCATTTTTACTTAAAAAATTATGAATGCATTGTGCTATGATGCGTTATCGTGATGGAAACTCAATCTAAGATCACAATTGAGGCCCTTTTACACCAACGAGGCATAATGCTCAAATAATACTTCTTATTAACTGTTCCGCTCACGGACCCAGACGAGCCTAGGAACAAAGATGGAGCTCAAAGATGATAACCTTCGTGAGAAAAAGTAACACGAATTGGAAAAAGAAACATTATTAGAATTGGTGCTTGGAACACTATGGCCTGGTCATCAAAGGACTGCGAAACGAGAGAAGAACTGACATATGTACACTAAATAAAACGAAGAGAAAGAGAAAAGGAAAAATGGAAATCGATGATTATATATTCATATATAGTGGAGTACCACGAAACAAAAGAGCTCACTCGGGGGTAGGGCTACTAATACCCAAAAAATTTAAACAGAGCATTGAGGACGAAAAGTATGTAAGTGACAGAATATTACAAGTGTCATTAAATATAAACGAAGAAAGAATACACTTGATAAGTGTATACGCACCAAATATCAGTAAACATAGAGATGAGCGAGAACCGTTTTTTACACAGATTTGCAGCACACATTGATATAATAAACCAACAGGAAAAACTAATGATAACGAGCAATCTCAATGCTAGAATAAGCAACGAAGAACTGACAAACATAACACAAAGATTTAATGAAGAAGAGACAAATGATAATGGCGATATGTTAAAATCTTTCTGTGCTCTAAACACCTTAAAATAAATAATATTTTTTTTCCAACATGATATGAAATACAAATATACTTGGCAAAACTCTAGAGGCCAACAATGAGTAATAGATTATATTATAACCAATAGTAGATGTACAACCGCTGAATTCGACTAATGTAGGTAGCAATCACAAATTGCTCCTATGTAAACCTATATACGTTAACCAATATAAACATCGAATCTTTCGACACCGAAAGCACAAAACAGTTATATGTGAACCGCTTGAGACAAAAAATATGTACACCCAATCAGCGACCAAGAAAGCATAGACTAACAGTGGACATCCGTAAAACAAAACATTATTAACGCGGCAAAGGAAAGCTTAGGTCAGAGATGAGTAAACATCAACAAAACAAATAAAACACCTTGGTTCACGCTAGAAATAAAGGAGCTGACAAAAGAAGAAAAAGGAGGCATATATACATTACATACACAACAAAACCCAAAATAACTGGAACGCATATATCGCAGAAATAAACTTAACGAATAGAAGAAGAAAACAAATTAAAGAAGAATATTGGGAGACATTTACTAAAAGGGATCTGTATGGCGCTCAAAGGATATTAAGACGAACAAGCTTAATATAAAAGACACGGTACAAACTAATAAAATTTCAATTCAAGAATGGCAAACATACTTTAGAGAAATTATATAAAAAACAAGGAAATAATGAAACCATACTTGAAGAAGTAGAAGAAGTAAATCTAGAAGTAACTTTAGAACAGACAGAAATAATTATAAGAAGTCTTAAAAATAGAAAAGCCTCAAGACCAGACCACGTTCCAAATAAGATGTTAAAATATGGAGGAGAAAACTTAAATCAAAAACTCGCTTAGTTCTTTACAAAAATAGTAAAATATAGATAAATACCTACAGATTGGAAAACTAGCATAACAATCCCAATATTCAAAAAAAAACCGGTCAAGTGCAAGTTGAACTTGCACAATTAGTGTTCCGTACGTTGATTGTTTTTTAAAATAAAAATTTTTATTAGGGTGGTATAAAAATGATCAGTGACTTCACAAAACACACCCCAAATGAGTTTTCAACAAGGTTTGTTTCCAATCTTTACTGAAAACTGGTGACCATGAAATTTTTTTTTTTTTTTTATATACCAAATAAATTATTAAAGGTAATGCACTCGTGATAATTTTCGTTCAATCTATACCCCGTGGAGAATATTCCAGAATTTTTTCAAAATTTTTTGATCAGTACTTTTCGAGATAAGGTAGGGGGACAGCGATTTTTTGCGATTTTTTAAAAGTAATACGAAGAAAAGTGTGCGCAAGTATTACGTTATATATATATTTTTTACTCGTGTTTTCACAAGCCTTCATTTGACACCACACTCGATGACCTAGTAAAAAAAATTTTTTTTCACTTCCGATTTCACCCCTCAAAACGAACCCCTTAAGTCAAAATTTATGTTACGGTGGTATAAAATGATCAGTGACTTCACAAAACACACCCCAAATGAGTTTTCAACAAAGTTTGTTTCCAATCTTTACTGAAATCTGATGACCTTGAAATTTTTTGTTTTTTTTAACTACCAGATAAATTATTAAAGGTAATGCACTCGTGATAATTTTCGTTCAATCTACCCCCCGTGGAGAATATTCCAGGATTTTTTAAAAATTTTTTGATAAGTACTTTTCGAGATAAGGCGCGGGACAGCGATTTTTCGCGATTTTTTGAAAATAATACAAAACATTAAATTATATATATATTTTTTACTCGTGTTTCCACAACCTTTCATTTAACACCATACTCGATGACCTAGTAAAAAATTTTTTTTTTCACTGCGGATTTCACCCCCCAAAATTACCCCTTAAGTCAAAATTTAACTTTCAAAACTATATGGCTCTGATGAGGCCATCAATTCCTATATTATTACCAAATTTTAAGTTTCTATGACAAATAGTTTCGGAGAAAATCGGGTGTGACAGACAAACAGACAGAGAGACACCGAAGTGAAGTGTGTGTCTTTTTAGTGTTCCGTACGGAACACTAAAAAGGACAAAGAAGTCACCTGAAAACTACCGCGGAATAACACTCCTAAATACTATCTTAAAAGTATTAACAAAGATCCTACTGGAAGAAATGAGCAAGGATATTCAAATAAGAGAGGAACAACAGGGATTCCGCAATAATCGATCGATCATAGATGCTATATTTATAGTGAGGCAGATAATGCTAAAGAATTTAACAAACCTGCGTATATGTGTTTCGTCGACAGGATTTAAACTTTCGATAGAGTGCAATCAACAGATATTACAAGATTATTACAGGAAAAGCAGACAAACAGGAAGCTAATAAAAATCATATATGACATTAACACAGAATGTAGAAGAAATATAAAAGTGGGACATCTACTGACCAAGGATGTAAAAATAAACGCCGAAATAAGACAAGGCGATTCACTTAGTCCCTTTATCTTCAACTTCGTCATGGACAGAATAGTGGAGAATCTTCCAAAAACTAGAGGGGACAAAATGGGCAACATACACTTCCACACAATCTGCTACACCATTGATGCAGTTCTCATCTCCGATTCTGAAGACAACCTTCAGAAGATCTTTCATGCCTTCAGTTTGGAAGCGAGAAAACTAAACATGATTATCAACACAACCAAGACAATATATATGGTAGCTTTAAAAGAATTTTTAAGATGCAAGATGGGGATCCAAGGAAGTATTATTGAATAGGTTAATAATTTTAAATATTTGGAAACAATGATAACAAGCTACGGAGACTTAAACAGGGAAGTAAAACAACAGTTTATGACGGCATCACTAATAGCAGGTTGTTAGACGAATATAGCGTGTAAAATAAATACCTCACAGTGGAAAGTAAAGTAAGAATATACAAGACAACAATGAGACCGATCTTCACATATGCTGTAGAAACCAGAGCTGACACATGTAAAACAGCACAAATAATGAGGACAACAGAAATGATGGTGATTAGGGACTTACATGGCAAAACTATCCACGATAGAATCCGCAACAAAGATCTACAAGAACCAGGTAAGATCGAGGAAATATCCAAATGAACCAGAACTAGAAAAAAACAATGGAATAAACACTCCGAAAAGGCGGAAGGAATGCTAGATGTCCACATCGGAAGAGGCCTAATGGGGATAAAACAGGCGGTATGCCTACTTATATGACACACTATATAAGAAAGAAAAAGAAGAAGATTAACTGTTCGGCGAGTTGTAAGACGTTCTTTGTCTCTAACACCACTGTACTTGAAGAAAGCAGTAAACACCATCGTGATTTTTGACCGCAATCTTGCATCGTCTCAATATTTCTGACCTAATTTATGGCTAAACTGTAGTGCAATGTATCAATTAGGTCAGTCAATAAGTTTTGAAAGCGACACCTATGGAGCATCACTTGAACCACATATTGAACACCACCACGGTCATATGAACACAATCTAAATTTCGATTTGTCAAGTCATTCATTGTTTGTCAGCTGGTTAAAGTAGGCGCGTTTGAGTATTTTTTAAAAATGGAAAAAATCGAATATCGTGCGGTGATAAATTATCTGTTTTGGAAGTTTTATCGGCAACGGATAGCCATGGATAGTTAGAGAAATTGTTAAAGGAGTCTGCTCCTTCACTTCCAACTGTTCATTGATGGACTTTAGAGTTTAAACGTGGTCGTAAAAGCGTCAATGATGATCCATGTTCAGGACGTCCGAAAACTGCAACAAACTGAAGAAACTATTGTGAAAGTATAAGATATGGTAATGGAAGATCGTCGATTAACCGTGGATGATTTAGCTAATGCTATAGGCATCTTACATGGATCAGTACATGAGTTCTTAACTAACGTTTTGAGTATGAGAAAGCTTTTGGTAACATCGGAACAAAAACGCATTCGTCGATTTGTAACTGTGGTCCGCTTTAAAGCAGCCAAAGTGGTCAAAGTCGTCCAAAAAAATGATGGCATCAGTTTTCTGGGATGCAAAAGGAATTTCGTTAATTGATTACCTTCAAACGGGTAAAATAATCACAGGAGAGTATTATTGCCTTTTGGATCAGCTGGATGACAAAAATTCGTGAAAACCAGCCCGGTTTGCAGAAGAAAAAATCATCTTTCATCATGACAATGTATCTGCTCACAGAGGTGCTGGGGCAACGGCAAAACTGGTCGGATTAAAGTACGAATTGTTGGAACATCCACTTTATTCGCCAGATCTGGCTGCGTCTGACTTCCATCTGTTCCCAGACCTTAAAAGATTTCTACGTGGGAAGCATTTTTCAACAAATGATGAGGTGATAGCCCCCGTAAATGGGTATTTTGAAGATATTCCGAAAAACCACTTCAAAGATGGGGTCAATGAATTAGAAAATCGCTAGAAAAAATATATTGAGCTTAAGGGAGATTATACCCAAGAATAAATGTATTGCGACTCATTAATTCATCTTGTTTCATTGCCGCTTTGAAAACTTATTGACTGACCAGGATATTTTCATTTTTTAAAATTACATAGGCCAACAAAAAAAATATTTGTAAAAACTTTTTAAACCAATACGTCTAAGTGTTATGTATTTTTGGGTGCTGAAACCGTATCTGGTATCAGTTTTTTTGTATCACCCACAGTTCACTCACAATATGACATCGATTAAATTTCAAATTAGGGATCATGGCAGTAAACCAAGTCCTCTTCGTGCTTGAAAAACTGAGCAAATTGTTGATCTCTTGTTCTATAATGGTAAACAGATGTTCCAGATTCCAATAAATGTTTTTCTTTCAGCCTAGAACCAAGCAATTCTGCTTTTTCCTTAGTCAAACCCAAATCTCTCACTAAATCATTTAACTCAGCTTGTGTAAACAACTGTGGTTTTAAATTTTCTAGAGAACATTGAAACTCATCATCATCCGGTCGACTTTCATTAAATTCGGGACTGGACTGTAAAACGTCATCAATAGACTGAGGTGGCTCAGGGACAGGAAGTCCCGGTCCATGTCCTACCGGCCGATTAGCTGAAATAAAGTTAGGATAGACAATTACTTTCTTATTTTTGGAGTTATATCCAGAAACATCAACGCTGCAAAAATAACAATCATTTGAATGATTTTCTTGCTCTCTGCATACCATGGGTACTGCAAATCTAAAAGCTTTCTTTTCTTTCCTATACCATTTCCTAAGATCCTCGACACAAACATAATATACTTTGTGAGGAGCCCAACATTTTTCTTGATTACCGATTTCTACACCAAAACGTGTAAAGTATACTTTTTTTTACAAAGTCAGTAATATTTCGCTGATGTTTTTTTAACTACAAACTCACCACATGTATAACAAAAAGTGTTGGGAGAATTTTTACAACCACGATTAGCCATATATTAAGTATGAATTAAAACACATGGGTTAAACACTGCAATGAGGTTATATTAACTGGAAGAAAATAAACAGCTGTGACATTTATTAGAACTGCCAACCTAATAACATTTGATTTTACTGCAAACCTTATAAAATTCTAATTTTATTGCCAACCTAATAACATTCGAATGATAAAAAATAAACTTTTCACATTTTGAATATTAAAATGTGAAAAATTGGTGGGTGATACGACTTTTTTATTATTATTTTCGGATACAGCACACCAACAAACATAGGAATCAGGTAAAATTATTAAAAAAGTTTTTTCATCGTTGGCCTGTGTTATTATAATAACTAACATGAACTATTATTTTCTGAATATCGTTTTGCATTTATTTTGTAGGTGTGAAGCTCTCCTGGGAATATCCGTTAAACAATATATTGTGGTACCCCAATGGATATGTGACAAGTAATTACCTAAATCACTTTCTAAGAGTAGTATTTTTCCACATCCTACCCGCACTCATAATTGATGGATTAATTAAAATGGCCGGTCACAAGCCTATGTAAGACTGACGTACAGACGTGGGCAAATAAAATGTACATTTCGGGTGCATTCTATTAGCGATTCTGCTGTATTACTCGTACTTTTGACGACATACTCTTTCGTGCCGAGAAACTGCTAACTTTCTGATCCGAGCTAAAGAAGCCTGCCACAGATGAAAGCGACAAGAGGTTCAGATTTGATTTTTTTGAAGACGATTTGTTGTTTGGTTTTTAAATAGTAACACATAGGCTGAAAAGTTTTTAGTTTGACACATAGATGTCTCCCATTTCAAAAAATCCATATGATTTTTAAGAAATACCAACCTTGAAACGATACATGTCAAAATTTCATGACATTTTGACGATTAGTTCAGGTTACACTACTTTTGAAATTTTCAAAACAATGGAAAAAATCGAATTTTGTGTGTTGATGGGAAAAAATACCGTTCAAGCAAAGTAATGACTTTATAAGTATTATGGGGACTCTACCCCTGGAAAAGCACTCATCATTTACTGGTATATTGAATTTAAAACGCGTTCGTACAGACACAAATGATGCTGTACGCTCTGGACGCCCAAATGAGGTGGTTACACCGGAAAATAAATAAATAAAATAAATAAATATCGTCTTTAATTCGGTATCCACAAAATCAAAACAGAAGTAATACAAAACAAAATCAAAAATATATATAATAGACAATTTCCAAATGTACACATACAATTACAATTACCGCAGAAGGAGAAGAAATGACTGAGTTTAGCCACATGTTACTCTTACACTCAACCATTTCCGTCCTTATTTAAGCCCAATCTAATGTAAAAAAGAAACTAAAAGAAAACACAATACCAAGAAAATAAGAGAAAAAAATATATAGAAAACTTTGATAATACAATGAGAATCCAAACCCTACACACTGTATTACATATTTTTTTTTTTTATGGGTCTAGCACACGTGCTGCAGGGAAGAAGACCCTAAAGCGCTACAGGAGCGACACGTGTGCGGAAAAATCGATTCACGCCGCTCTTGAATCGCTGCAAATTGTACTCGGTGGGAAACGAAGTCCTGGGCAAACTATCCCAAAGGGATGATGTTCTCCATATAAAAGACTGCTTGAAAAGCGTTGTGCGAGGAGTAACAAGCTGAACCTCATACGGAGGTGAAGTATTAGTGCGACGTGTACTTCTAACATGCACCGCTCTGGGAGAAATTAAGCGGGCCACATCCTTCGAACACTTTCCACGAAAATACTTGTAGAATAGGCTCAAGTCGCCAACCGTTCTTTGATGTTCATTTGGGGCCGTTTCTTTGCGATTTCTGCCTTCAAACGCACCAATAACTTTATATAATATTCGTTACTGATGGTTTTTCCCTTCTCAGCATAATCGATGAAAATTATTCCATGCGTATCCCAAAATACGCTTCGGGCGGCTTTCACCGACTGCTGTCCACTTAGCTGAGTGCCGATTTGATTTCAGTGTGTAGTGGTAAATTCATGTTTCATCCATAGTCACATATCGCATAAAAAAATCCTTTTTATTGCGGTTAAACAGGTCCAAACAGCGCTCAGAACCATCAACACGTTGTTGTTTTTGGTCCATTGTGAGCAAACGCGGAACCCATTTCGAAAAGAGCTTTGTCATGCCCAAATGTTCATGCAAAATATAACCAACACGTTCTTGTAATATCTTTAGGGTGTGAGCTATCTCACGCAATTTCACTTTACGGTCATCCAAAACAAACCATTAAATTGCTTTGCTTGAATGGTATTTTTTCTCATCAAAAAATAGTGTTTAACATATGAAATTCGATTTTTCCATTGTTTGAAAATATCAAAAGTAGTGTCACTAAAACCACTGTAACTTGTAAACTAATCGTCGAAATGTTATGAAATTTTGACACGTATCGTCTGAAGGTTGGTACTTTTTAAAAATCATATGAATTTTTTGAAAAGGGGTTAAAAATAATCTGTATTCGCTTACTTACAATACAATAAAAACTTCAAAACCCTTCACACTTGATCGCCCCGAGAGGCTTAAGAATAAAGCTTTATCTTTGTTATGTTACAATGTTCCCGGATGGCATACGTCTTACAATAGAATGTATTCGAGATGTACGTTGTATATGTCCACGAGTGTACAAAAAATTAAAAAGGAAACGAACTAACCTTTTCAATAAAATTTTTTATACAATTTCTTTTTCAAACCTTTTGTAGGTTATTAAAGATCCAAAGAAAAATATACATCGCCAACATGGCTCTCCAATATTTCATAACGCAAGAATGGCAGTTTTTAAATAACAAATGCTCCGATTTGGAGTACCAATTGATACCGAGCGACCAGAAAGCTTTCGAGTTTGGGCGACATGATACTAACCCCATCGAATATTTTAAAGGAGCGCTAATGGGTGGCAGACAATATTTGCTCAAAGAGGATATTAGTACTATCGAAAATGCGAAGAAACATTCCAGAAGGTATGTCGTATTATTATAGACTAGCCGTGCCTGCGGCTCCGCTCGTCACTGCTTATTCCTTATGTTACCTAACGTAATAAAATATCTGCCATTATTCCCCCTTATCTTCCATTATTTTTCCTTATCTCCCATTATCTCTACATAAGTTCCATTATCTAGGCTTATCTCTGCTCATCTCCATTATTTCTCCTTATCTCCCATTATATCTCCTTATCTCCCATTATCTCACCTTATCTCCCATTATCTAGGTTATCTCGACTTATCTCGCCATATTTCTTCTTATCTCCCATTATTTCTCCTTGTCTCCCATTATCTCACCATAACTCCCATTATCTAGACTTATCTCTGCTTATCTCCCATTATTTATACTTATCTCCATTATCTGACCTTATCTCTCATTATCTAGGCTTATATCGAATTATATAGAGCATATGTATAAATTTATAAAAACACGTAAATCGGATAAGTGGTTTTCAAGTGATAAGCGCACTAACGGACAATAGACAGACAGAGAGACGTTATATTTTATATATATTATTATATTCTTTGCAACATGATATTGTTCCATATTTAATGGTGTAGGCAGTGTATTGCAAGAGAACGCGCTAACGGTAACCTTTGTTCCGACTTGATTCACCCTTATCGTCACGGCTTATTCCTTATGTTACCTAATGTAATAAAATATAGCCTATAACCTAGCCAGAGAACATATGCATGTTTAAAAAAAAAATCCAGTGATAATCGCATCAACACACAGACAGACAGAGATACGTTGCATTTTATATATATTATAGATGTAATAAATATATATATGTATAACCTGGTCAGAGAACATATGTATGAACTTAAAAAATCACGTAAATCAGATAAGTGGTTCTCTAGGGATAAGCGCACTAACGGACAGACAGACAGGCAGAGAGACGTTGTATTTTATATATATTATAGATACAGATTATTATTATTTATTATTATATAACCTGGCCGAAGAATATATGTATGAATTTAAAAAAAGACACGTAAACCGGATAAGTGGTTGTCGCGTGATAAACGCAGTAATGGACAGACAGACAGACAGAGAGACATTGCATTTTTTGTATATATTATAGATTATAGAATATAGATATTCTCTGCTACATAATATTGTTCCATATTTAATGGTTTAGGCTGTGTATTGCAAGGGAATGCGCTAGCGGCAAACTTTTTTCCGACTTCATTTACTATTATCGTCACTGCTCATTCCTCATGCTACCTATCTTAATAAAATATAGTCTATAACCTGGCCAGAGAACATATGTATCTTTTTTAAAAAAAAAAGTACGTAAATCGGATAAGTGGTTCTCCAGTGATAAGCGCACTAACGGACTGACACGCAGACAAACACAACAGACAGACAGAGAGACGTTGGATTTTATATATATTATAGATATAGATCAGAAAAAAGTTGTTCTTTCTCACATTTGGTCAATGTGGTTTGGCTGACGGGCCCAAGCCAAGTCGGCATTACCATTGTGTATTAAGGAATGACCTGACAATGTTACATGTTTTCAAAATCTCTGACTTCTGAATGTTTCTGTGTATATATTTTTATTTTGGTAAAGAGTTGGTAGAGATAAGAATTATAGCATGATAGTTTGTTAAGTTCGTTTTCTACTCTTTTTTTTTGGTAATAATATTATAGATTCATTGCCGTTGTTTAGTAAATGCCCAAGGTATTAAGGACGATTATTCCTCGCGCTTCGTTGTTTTTCAACTCTTTCAATAACTTCAGGATTTGTGATTTACTAAATTCTGGTTGCATCTCTAATTTCATATTATTTATCTTAGTCTATAATTGCTTTTATGTCTCTCTGG
>CM032448.1:93125650-93127825 GCA_019049505.1 Pachyrhynchus sulphureomaculatus
AGTTTTTTTTAACTTTTAACTAGGAATGCCACAAATCTAAACGTGAGCATAATTTTTTAGTTCCTATTAACATTTTCGATTAATATTTTGCTCTGTATTTAAATTTAAACACACTTTACTGTTCATTATAAAAATTATTATTTTTTATTTTCCCTGTATACCATCAAATATTTTAAACCTTTGATGCTTGATTATAGATTTTCATGTGAAGCAAAACTTTTTATCCAGAATAATTTTTTTTTGTAATATGTAAGATAAACTTTTTGTATAAAACTTTTTGGGGCACCTTATATATATATATATATATATATATATATATATATATATATATATATATATATATATAGAGAGAGAGAGAGAGAGAGAGAGAGAGAGAGAGAGAGAGAGAGAGTAAAGAGGAGTAGCGACTCGCTAGTGAGGAAACAAAACTACTAGGGTTGGAGTCAGGTTTTCGACCAAATTAAAAACTCTTTTGCTTATTACCAAGCTTTCGAAATACTTTTATTTCTTTGTCAAGGCATCTAAAAATTGATCATCCAAATTAATTGTAGATCTCATAAAAAATTCAAAAGTGAACTTACAAACTGGAGTGGAAATTCCTTATTTAAATTACACATCGCTGTAAAAATATTAAGTTACGACCCGTATAATTATTTCTTTTGTAATAGAAAATGAAAAACTATCTGTACCACATGTTAGTTGGTGTTTGACAGGTGAAGTAAGAATTTTGCGGGAAAATTGTAGTCATCTACGCATATGTCGTGGAAAGTCAATAGACAATCGAAAAAGTAAATCGAAAAAAGAGGAATACACACACATAATGCATATTATTCCTCTTTTTTCGATTTACTTTTTCGATTGTCTATCGACTTTCCACAACACATGCGTAGATGATTATAATTTTCCCGCAAAATTCTTACTTCATCTGTCAAACACCAACTAACATGTGGTACAGATAGTTTTTCATTTTTTATTACAAAAGAAATAATGATATGTTTTTACAGTGATGTGTAAGGAATTTCTACTCCAGTTCGTAAGTTCACTTTTGAATTTTTTATGAGATCTACAATTAATTCGTATGATCAATTTTTAGATGCCTTGACATATATATATATATATATATATATATATATATATATATATATATATATATATATATATATATATGTATATATATATGTATATATATATATATATATATATATATATATATATATATATATATATATATATATATATACATATACATATACATACACTCTGATGAGCAAGAAAATCAACTCAAACAATTTTGCTTCATTTAACACCAATCCTTGAATTTAATTTTCTGACAGTGATATTATTTTTGGTATTATTAGAATGCTGATTTTCTACTCTTTTCAATAATACCAAAAGCATTTGGATCTCCAAAAAGTTTTACTGATTAAAACGGTTTTACTCAATAGAACCGTTTTTGCTCGCTCATCAATGTACTCGTGCGCTATTCATTCCTATAAAAACACATGTAACTGCATTTTCCTATCATTCCTTTATCGGAACTTAAACCGTCAACATCTCTGCTATACCGGCTTACTAATTACATCATCGGAAAATGGATACCACCCTGGAAGAAACGGCATAAGTCATTGTCCTATTACAAGAAGGGCATAGCCAACGTATAGTCGCTGCGCAACTGCACCTGAGCTAGTCAGCTATCTATAAAGTCTACAGACGTTACCAAGAGACCGCCGCCTTTACATGAAGACCAGGATCCGGAAGAAGAAGGTATACTTCGGAGCGAGACGACAGCTTCACTGTCCACACAACTCTAAGAAATCGTTACTTGACCTGCGTTGAGGTCCAGCAGGAGCTCCGACAAGTTCGAGGTCGGGCTGTCAGTCATTGGACAGTTAGAAGAAGACTTAAAGAAGCTAACCTAACTCCGAAAAGACCAGCTAACGGACCCAAATTGACAGAAGTCATCGACAAGCGCGACTGAGATTTGCTCGAGAACATGTCGACTGGACCTTGCAATGGCGCTCAGTTTTATTCTCCGACGAGTCCCGAATGTACCTATATGGCAATGATAGAAGAAGAGGCGTCTATAGGAGGCCTAAGGAGCGCTATGCGCAGTGCTGCATTACTGAAACGATTGCCTACAGAGGAGGTTTTGTCATGGTGTAGGGAGGCATCTCA
>CM032448.1:93127925-93205432 GCA_019049505.1 Pachyrhynchus sulphureomaculatus
GACCAACACATCTGCTAATCTGAACTATAAAGCTAGCTTTTAAGAAAAAAGTAGGAATCGCTTATCTTAGAGTCAATTAACAAAATTCAAATATCTATACCACCATCAGATAAATTGAAATAAAAAATTCTACAAATTTCCTGCTTTTGTCTTACTGCTATAGTGTAGTTTCGTTTAATAAATATTATGAAATAAAAAAATATCTGCAAAGTTAGAGCTTTTACTTTATTCGAAAGCTAGTACACTGAACCCTTTAAAAAATAAAATTCCAAAAGCCCCGCGTTGACAGCGCTATTTTGTAACATTGAAACTTGCCCGCACGTTGTGGTGTCATTTTGTAACCTGCAAAACTGTCCTCAGTTTGAGGCATCTTTTTTTTGTACCCTGTGAGAAGTTGTTTGTCCCACGCTTGAGCGCAATTTTGTTGCCTATGAAAAAGTGTTTAATTGCGCCCCATGTACACTGCGTCATTTTGTACCGTTTGAATATTGGACGCCCCAAGCTTGAGCACAATTTTCTTACAGCCCCGCTTTAATTTCTGATAATGAATTGAGTGAATCCTGATTTTAAAAGAACTAAAGAAATTAAACACACACTAGCTCAGTTTTCCTTGGTAGAAAGATATGGGTAAGAGATAATTTTTGTACGTCTTTTTGGAATTTTTTTTCTATTTTTAAAAAGCTTCAGTTGTACAAGTTTTTTGGGCACCATTCATTTTAAAATAGAAAGGATCTAACTTCAGTTAAAAAAATGAAAAAATACTGAAGGGTTTTATGGGTATTACTAAAAAGAATTATACTAGTACAACTTTTCTTATCCTGAAAAGAAAAATATGTATTCAGTGAGACACTAGCTTTAATCAACAAAAAGAAAATTTATTCATGTTTTTTAAAAATAAAAAGTTCTAACCTTTGCAGTTCTACAAAAAAATTCTAGCCTAACTAGTAGTTATTACATTTAAATTCTGAACTATGACTACCCCCGAAGACGAAAAATAGTGCTTTTCACTTCACTTTTTAGTCAGTTTTAAATTGCTGTTAAGGCACTACTCAGGGATAGGTCTATTGAAGGATGTTTTGGTAACTTACTGTTCTTATTCCGGCTTTGATGGAATACGACCGATTTCACACTTTTCTAGCAAACACTTAGACAGCCCACTACGGCTTTTCGTTAAGAAACTGGTGCTTTACTTAGCTCGCATGATGGTTGTTATGAGCCTTTGCTGTAGCTCAATCGAAGGAAGCCTACTTGGCGGCTCCGATGAAAATTAGCCTCGCTGCGGCTTGATGGTACTCCGCTTACTCGGCGGCTGGATGGAAATTAGCCAAGACAGTCGTTTCTCGGACCCTTAAATAAACCGTGCAAACTCTGCCGGTAATATGGCGACGCCGGAACCAAAACTGCGGATACACACATTTCACCAATCGCGGCGTAGCGGTAGATTCGGTCAGGAACCCGCACTGCATAGTATATACCGAACGTCTTGGAATCTCTGTTTAATATACCGTTCGATACAAAAATGAAAATAAGTACAATTTGAAGTGAAAAATCAGTAACATTACATGGTCTTAAAATCTAGGAAAAAATGAATGTTACAATATTTATATATATATATATATATATATATATATATATATATATATATATATATATATATATATATATATATATATATATATATCTTTGATTATGTTAGCCGATACTTGTTGGAAATTCATAATAAAATTATATAAAAACAACACTATGTTTTAAATTTTCAATATATTTAAAATAACTTGACCATTGTTTCACCATACAATGGCTTCTTCATACGTAAATTTACTTCTGAAGAAGCATTGTATGGTGAAACAACTGTCAAGTTATTTTGAATATATTGGAAATTAAAACATAGTGTTGTTTTTATATAATTTTATATGTAATATATATATATATATATATATATATATATATATATATATATATATATATATATATATATATATATATACATACTAGCCGTGCCCGCGGCTCCGCTCGCGTGAACTTGATTCACTACTATCGACACTGCTTATTCCGTATGTTACCTAACATAATAAAATATGTGCCATTATTTTTCCATATCTTCCATTATCTCTACATAATTTCCATTATCTAAGCTTATCTCTGCTCATCTCCCATTATCTCACCTTATCTCCCATTATCTAGGCTTATCTCGACTTATCTCGCAATATTTCTCCTTATCTGCCATTATTTCTCCTTATCTCCCATTATCTCACCATAACTCCCATTACCTAGACTTATCTCTGCTTATCTCCCATTATTTCTCCATATCTCCCTTTATCTCTACATAATTTCCATTATCTGGGCTTATCTCTGCTCATCTCCCATTATTTCTCCTTATCTCCCATTATTTCTCCTTATCTCTCATTATCTCACCTTATCTCCCATTATCTAGGCTTATTTCGACTTATCTCGCAATATTTCTCCTTATCTCCCATTATTTCTCCTTATCTCCCATTATCTCACCATAACTCCCATTACCTAGACTTATCTCTGCTTATCTCCCATTATTTATACTTATCTCCCATTATCTCACCTTATCTGCCATTATCTAGGCTTATCTAGATTTATCTAGCAATATTTTTCCTTATCTCCCATTATTTCTCCTTATCTCCCATTATCTCACCATAACTCCCATTACTTAGGCTTATTTCTGCTTATCTACCATTATTTCTCCTTATCTCCCATGATCTTACCTTATCTCCCATTATCTAGGCTTATATCGAATTATATAGAACATATCATATGTATAAATTTATAAAAACACGTAAATCGGATAAGTGGTTCTCAAGTGATAAGCGCACTAACAGACAGACAAAGAGACGTTGCATTCTATATATATTATATTCTTTGCAACATGATATTGTTCCATATTTAATGGTTTAGGCAGTATATTGCAAGAGAACGCGCTAACGGTAGCCTTTTTTCAGACTTGATTCACTATTATCGTCACTGCTTATTCTTTATGTTACCTAACGCAATAAAATATATCCTATAACCTGGCCAGAGAACATATGTATGTTTAAAAAAAAGTACGTAACGTACTAACAGACAGACAGACCGACAGACAAGAGAGACGTTGCATTTTATATATATTATAGATAGATAACCTGGCCAGAGAACATATGTATGTTTTAAAAAAAAAAGCACGTAAATCGGATAAGTGGCTCTCCAGTGATAAGCGCACGAACGGACAGACAGACGGACAGACAGAGAGACGCTGCATTTTATATATATTATAGATATAGATTATTATTATTATATAACCTGGCCAAAAAATATATGTATGAATTTAAAAAAAGACACGTAAATTGGATAAGGGGTTCTCGCATAATAAACGCACTAATGGACAGACAGACAGACAGAGAGACATTGCGTTTTATATATATTATAGATTATAGATATTCTCTGCTACATAATATTGTTCCATAATATATATATATATATATATATATATATATATATATATATATATATATATATATATATATATATATATATATATATATATATATATATATATACAGTCGACACTCTATATAGTGAAAGACCAAAATGTTGACCGAAATTTCACTATAGAAAGTTTTTCACTATATAAAGAAAAAAATTCGTATATATTGTTATGTATGTATTTTATATTGGTAATCATTTACTTGTATTTTATAAGGTACAAGCAACAAAAAAAATTGCAAAATTGAATTATTAGAAAAGATTTTATTAAACATTTGAAAGTTTGAATAGTACATAGCATGTACAGGGCTAAATACATACATAAAGTCCGTACGTTATATCTTTACCCCTGCGTCATAGTTTTCTGGCCATATAACAGACGACTATTATATTATTTGTCTCTTTTCACCAATAAATCATAGGTAATGGTAAAAAGAGACAAAAAATATAATAGTCGTCTGGGATATTGCCTGAAAACTATAACGCACGTGTAAAGATATAATGTACAGACTTTATGGATGTATGTACTACATACGAAATAAAAAGAATAATACAAAATCTGTTAATACATATGTACATACTACGTACATACGTACTAGGAAAAATAATCAGTTATTTTCTTTTGAACATTACTTTTGAAAAATAATTGTTACTCAACAAAATTCTCGCACTTATTCAAATGCATAAAGATTTGATCAGGTACACTTTCCTGGCCCCTGAGAGTAGTTCGCACAATGTCAAATGCATTTCTTATTTCATTTTCACTAAATTTAGCAGAGCATTCCCCGGTTTCAGTTTCTTCTTCATGATCTTCTATACTTTTTATATCGTCAATTATGTCTTGATCAGTTGGGAGATCTGTCGTGCCAACATCATTGTCGATTTCTAAGAAGTCTTCAAGTAAAAAATCTGCGTCGACGGTAGCAGTTTTTTGTAGAATACCGCATTGCCTTTTTAAGGTAGCGAGATCCATTTCGTCTTCTTCCCATTCGTCAATTTTTTCAGTAAAACCTGCTTTAGAAAAGCAGTTTTTGATAGTTTTCTGAGAAACATTTTCACTCCATACTTTAGCGACTTCGGTTATACACTCTTTAAGGGTAATCAATTTTTGGACTGGAAGGTTGTTATCAATCGCATTAACAATTTTGTGAACAATTCTGTTTCGGTAATGATGTTTTATGTTTTTTATAATACCTTGGTCCATAGGTTGCAATTTGGAGGTTATGTTTGGTGGAAAAAAGATCAATTCAATATTCCTTAATTTTTTACTTACAGTAACTGGATGTGCAGGACAATTGTCTATAAACATTACAATCTTTCGCTTTTGGCTTTTCATTTTCGTGTCCAGTTCTTTGATCCATCTTTCGAAAATCTCAGAAGTCATCCATGCCTTTTTAGTATTGGCGTAATCTAACTTCAGAGATTTAACTCCTTTTAAATAACGGGGATTTTTGCTTTTACCTATGAGCAGTAATTTCAGTTTTTCTGAGCCATCCATGTTTGCTCCAACCATAAGTATTACCCTTTCTTTACTTGTTTTAACACCAAAACATTTATCACTTTTAAAAGCAAAAGTTTTATTTGGCAAACATTTAAAAAACAAACCGATTTCATCACAATTGAAAGCGTTTTTGGGCTCGTACTTTTTCAATGCACTTTTTAAAACAGTTTCAGTTCAAATGTCACAGTCCTCCTGACTAACGCTTGCACTCTCGCCAGACACCGTCTTGAAAACAATTGAATTGCGAGTCTTCCAGACACTCAACCACCCTTCACTAGCTTGAAAATGAACGCAGTTAAATTCTTTAGCAAATTGTAGAGTCTTTTGCTTTATTAAATTTGAAACCATCGTAAAACTGCTTCATTTACATCCTCGTAAGTACTCACCCGTACTTGTTTTCGACTGCTTGGAACACTAGGTTTCTTGATGATATTGTCGCGACTTTTTATTATCAGAGAGACGCAACTTGGAGAAACACCAAATTTTGCAGCAACATCAATTTTTTTTTCAGCCTTTATCAACTTCCTCCAAAACTTAAACACACTCGCTTGGACATTTTACTTGATTCTTAAACAAAAATAAACTGAACCTGAATTTGCGAATTACTAGGCCTCGACTATAAAATGGGTTTTTCCCCGGGTTTCTATAAAATCGGTTATTCCCCGGGTTCCTCACAGAAATCTACCTGATTTATTGCCAACCATTAGGCGCTATAAACGCGTTAAGAACCTTTTCAAAAGAATGCGTCATAAAAATGGAATTCGTGCTAATGTTAGATAAAAATGGGAAACCCGAAATAGCCAAGATCTCAATAAATGCATAAAAATTTATACATAAAATTCCGATAAAAATTTTATTATATAGAGTGTTACTATTTTACAGATTCACTATATGCAGGGTTTTTTACATGAAATTCCATTAAAATATTCTAGGTCTTGAAAAAATTGCACTATAAAGAGTTTTTCACTATATAGAGTTTCACTATAAACAGTGTCAACTGTATATATATATATATATATATATATATATATATATATATATATATATATATATATATATATATATATATATATATATATATATACATATATATACAGGGTGGGTCAATGATAGAGTAAAGTTCATTATCTCTTTTGTTTCAGGAATGACGAAAAAATGTTAAATATAATAGTTTTAGGGAATGTTAAGGTGCACAGTTTAAAATTATTTTTGAATATACAGGGTATTTCAAAAAAATGTGGCCGGTATAACATATGTTTTTTTTTAAATGGAACATTCTATTTTCTAATTTATTTTTAAATTCTGCGTAAAATTTTATAACTTTTTTTACTAATGTTATATACCTAAACCTAGTAGTTTTTCTAATATTTCAATTTTTTTTTTAAAAATACTAATTTTCAGTTTTGTAAAAAATTGCCAGTAGCGCCACCGTTTCTGAAGGTGGAATACTTATAATTGGTACGAGCGTTCTATTGAGATGAAAAAAAAGATACATGTAAAGAAATTTGAGTTAGATGCTTCAGGTGTTCAAAATAAAATTATGCATTTTTTAAGTCAAAGTGGCACACCCTGTATATTATTTTTTTTTTTTTTGATAGATTTTACAAAACCCTCCAACTTTTATTAAGTATGTCATATACCTATTTCTAATAGTTCTCGATTTACTTTGAATTTTTTAATTTTTACCCTTGTTTTTAATACACTTACGCTATAACATCATAGTTACCACGACAAAACAAAAATGTGGGCATTGTCAAATTTTAAAATGTCTATTAAGCAAGTAAAAATAGTTTAATTTGTTGTAGTAAGGGCCGTATAAAGGTAATAGTTATGGATTTTCCTAAAAATGAACTAATTGATATGGTTTATATACTGGGTGAGGCGGGAAAAAATTGTCTTTTGGCAGTAAGGTTTTACGGGGCGAAGTACCCTAATAGACGTATACCATTTAGAAAATCTTTTCAGTGCTTAATGGAAGGGTTGATGGTAGTGGTAGCGTTAAGTATACGAAACGGAAAGTAGTAAACCAGAATGTTACCAATGAGGAAAAAGAAATGAAGATTTTACTTCATGTTGAAGATAATCCTCAGGTCAGTAGCCGTCAACTAGCTGACTTATCTGACACATCCCAATTTACGGCTAATTGCACCACGAGAAAATACAAGTACCATCCCTTTCATATGGAACTACACCAAGAACTTCAAGACCATGATTTTGAACGACGAGTAAACTTTTGTACCACCATGAATGGAGCAATAGAGGCCGATCCAATTTTTTTATCCAAAATAATGTTCTCTGATGAAGCCACTTTTCGCAGTAATGGAGCAGTTAACAGCCATAACATGCACTATTATTCAACAGTTTAATCCCTTTTGAGTCCGGGAAGTTCAAAACCTAAACCATTGGTCGCTTAATGCATGGTGTGGAATATTAAATTTTCGAATTATTAGTCCATATTTTTTCCGCGAACCGCTTAACGGGCCTAGATATCTAAATTTTTTGCCAAACGAATTATTCCAGCTTCTTGAAGAAGTTGATAACTTTGAAAGGGAACAAATGTGGATTCAACAAGACGGAGCTCCTGCTCATTACCACCGGGAAGTTCAGAAATTAATTAAACGATCGTTCATTCTGTGGCCCCCTCGATCATGTGACTTAACACCTTTAGACTTCTTTTTGTGGGGCTACACACATATTTAGATAGTAAATATTTATTTTACTCTTTTATTTCTAAAGAAAAAACTTGAAAATACATATTGGATCTTAAGATATATATACGTCAGGGACCTATTTAACTTAGCCTAGGTAAGGATTTTATTTTATTTTAAAAGTAATCACGGTAGGGAAGTCCAACTTGCACTTCACCGTTTTTTTTTTATATTAATATGTCATTTTTTTTTCAGGATGTATGTATTGTCCGTTATTTGTAACGTACTCTGGTACTTAGGTATTGCTTACTTGCTCGTTTTTAAACTTGACCTTGTCAGAATCATTGGATCAGTTATGGATTTCATATATGATTATTTTAATTCACTATAACATATTTTATTCCTATTATATATGATTTTACTGTAATTTTTATTTATTTTATACTGTTTTTACTCAATAAAATGTGTTAGAACTACAAATATTTTATTTTTAAACACGTGGGGTGGTAGGTACCGTCATCTCAGTTAACAACATCGAAACGACTTAAGAAATTTCGTGAACTCTACTAACGTACTAAAACTGTCAAAACCAAAATAACGACATTCGTAGCTAGGGATGCAAACGATACATCGATTTATTTTTAGTCAAAAAACATCGATGTTTTAAATCGAAAAACATCGATACATGGACGTTAACACAAGCGATGTTTCTTTACGATGTTTTTTACATCTAGCGGAAATACTTACTATTTCAAACAGCTCCATTTATTCTAACTTCAACTATTATTAGCGATATTGACTGACCCACGAAATATATAATAAACTAGCAGTGCCCGCGGCTCCGCTCGCGTGGACTTGATTCACTACTATCGTCACTGCTTATTCCTTATGTTACCTAACGTATTATTTCCCCTTATTTCCCATTATTTCTCCTTATCTCCCATTATCTCCACATAGTTTCCATTATCTAGGCTTATCTCTGCTCATCTCCCATTATTTCTCTTTATCTCCCATTATTTCTCCTTATCTCCCATTATCTCACCTTATCTCCCATTATCTAGGCTTATCTCGACTTATCTCGCAATAGTTCTCCTTATCTCCCATTATTTCCCCTTATCTCCCATTATTTCTCCTTATCTCCCATCATCTCCATATAATTTCCTTTATCTAGGCTTATCTCTGCTCATCTCCCATTATTTCTCTTTATCTCCCATTATTTCCCCTTATCTCCCATTATCTCACCTTATCTCCCATTATCTAGGCTTATCTCGACTTATCTCGCAATAGTTCTCCTTCTCTCATTATTTCCCCTTATCTCCCATTATTTCTCCTTATCTCCACATAATTTCCATTATCTAGGCTTATCTCTGCTCATCTCCCATTATTTCTCTTGATCTCCCATTATTGCCCCTTATCTCCCATTATCTTACCTTATCTCCCATTATCTAGGCTTATCTCGACTTATCTCGACTTATCTCGCAATAGTTTTCCTTATCTCCCATTATTTCTCCCTATCTCCCATTACCTCATCATAACTCCCATTATCTAGACTTATCTCTGCTTATCTCCAATGATTTCTCCTTATCTCCCATTATTTATACTTATCTCCCATTATTTATACTTATCTCCCATTATCTCACCTTATCTCCCATTATCTAGGTTTATATCGAATTATATAGAACATATGTATAAATTTATAAAAACACGTAAATCGGATAAGTGGTTCTCAAGTGATAAGCGCACTAACGACAGACAGACAGACAGAGAGACGTTGCATTTTATATATATTATATTCTTTGCAACATGATATTGTTCCATATTTAATAGTTTAGGCAGTGTATTGCAAGAAAACGCGTTAATGGTAACCTTTTTTTCCGACTTGATTCACTATTATCGTCACTGCTTATTCTTTATGTTACGTAACGCAATAAAATATATCCTATAACCTGGCCAGAGAACATATATTATGTATGTTTAAAAAAAAAAGTGCGTAAATCGGATAAGTGGTTCTGCAGTGATAAGCGCATTAACGGATAGACAGACAGACAGACAGAGATACGTTGCATTATTATATATATATATATATATATATATATATATATATATATATATATATATACATATATATATATATATATATATATATATATATATATATATATATATATATATATATATATATATATATATATATTATAAATGTAATAAAATATACGTGGAGACAAACAACAAGAGATTTAAAAAGTATTATCGACTATATGATAATACGACAGAGATCTAGATTAAACTTCCTAGACGTAAGAGTCCTAAGACGGGCTTCATGTGGCAGCAACCACTACCTTGTGAAAGGAAAGATAACCTCACGAACAACACGGGAAAGCAAACTGGAAGATACAAGTACACAGCACACAACAAGTAAAACAACAATAAGATATAATACAGACAGCTTACAAAATGAAAGTATCAGAAATCTATACAGGAGTAGACTGGACCAAAAGATACAACGGACGGGATTTGTTAATATAGAAGAAGAATATAAGTATATAAAGGAATGCCTACTCGCAGCCGCACTGGAAGCATTAGGGTACCAAGAGAAAAGGGGAAAACAGCAAAAACCATATTGGTGGGATGAAGAAATTAAATACGAAATTGAAGAAAAACGGAAAAGCTATCACAAATACTTAATTTCAAAGAGCACAAACGACAAAGTAAAATACAAAGAATCCCAAGCTAGAGTACGCAAAATGATTAGTGACAAAAAGAACAACCAATGGGAAAAGACATGCTCAAGACTCAACACTTACACAGGAGGAAGAAAAAGCACAGAAAGCTGGAGACTTCTTAAAAATATGAGAACAGAACGGAAAAGAGAAATCTTCTCACCAAGAACACACCAGAAAAATGGAACCAATATTTTACAAATATGCTAACAGAAGATAGACCAGAGTTCAAAAGTACCCAACATGGAAACCCAAAATAGTTATACGAGGATCCCCAATAAGGATAACAACATCAGAAGTTAAACAAGTATGTAAAACGCTAAAAAATGATAGAGTTCTAGGACCAGGAAACATCCCAGGAGAGATAATAAAATACGGAACTGAAAAGCTATTTAGCGCTTTGAGGAACTTATTCCAAAGGTGCATTAACACATCAGAAGTACCTGAGGAATGGAAAATATCATACATATCAACAATTCATAAGAAAGGAGACAAAAATAATTGCGATAACTATAGGGGAATAACGGTTACAGGATCTATTAGCAGAATATACGAAAAAATACTTAAAAATAGAATAGAAACGGAATACGCGGACGTAGAAGCTGAAGAACAGGCAGGCTTTAGAGCAGGAAGATCCACAATAGACCATCTCTTCTCACTGACACAAATCCTAGAAAAGAAAACCGCATTTGATCAGGAAGTCCATGTCTTGTTTGTTGATTAAAAAAGGCCTACGACAGCGTGCCCCTAATGAGATTGTGGGAAACACTACAACAGAGTAATGTAAGCACCGAAATAATTAAAGCCGTAAAATCCTTATACCAAGACGCAAGAAGTAGTGTGAAAACCAAATATGGTATAACAACAGGGTTCCGGGTCACAAAGGGTCTCAAACAGGGCTGCTGTATATCCCCAACGCTATTTAAAATCTATTTGGAGAGTGCACTGAAGAACTGGAAAAGGAAATGCAGCAGTATGGGATTACCACTGGATGACGATACTACATTGTACACGCTGTCATTCGCGGACGACCAGGTAGTAATCGCTCAGGACATCGATGATATGGAATACATGACACGAAAACTTATGGAGGAATATGAAAAATGGGGCCTAGAAGTCAATATTAAAAAGACCGAGTACATGTGCGTCGGAGGACAACAGCAGGACTTGAAACTGGCCACAGGACACACCATCAAACACTATGCCAGTTATAAGTATTTGGGAACGAGAATATCTAGGGACGGAACACTGGAAGAAGCAATATTCGAGAGGAATATTCAAGGAAGAAAAGCGATTGCAATGCTTAATAGTATACTATGGGACAAAAACATAACCATTGAAAATAAGAAGAGAATTTACAACTCAATAGTACCGCATACCAAATGACACGATAAGACGAGCTTTAGAAATAAAGCACGATATAGTGGACGAAATCAGAACCCAACAGTTGGTATGGTACGGACATGTACAGAGAATATCACAAGACCGACTACCTAAAAAGATTTTAAATTGGAACCCTCATGGAAAAAGAAAGCGAGGAAGACCACGACAAAGCTGGAGAGCAGGAATCAACAAGGAAGTACTAGAGAGAGATCTGGAGGAGGAGGGATGGAGAAACCGGGAGGAGTGGAAATTAGGCATCGGAAGACGTTATAAAACCGATTGATATATATATATATATATATATATATATATATATATATATATATATATATATATATATATATATAATAATATATATCTATAACCTGGTAAGAGAACAAATGTATAAATTTAAAAAATCACGTAAATCGTATAAGTGGTCCTCGAGGGATAAGCGCACTAACGGACAGACAGACAGACAGAGAGACGTTGCTTTTTATATATATTATAGATATAGATTATTATTATTATATAAACTGGCCAAAGAATATATGTAAGAATTTAAAGAAAGACACGTAAATCGGATAAGTGGTCCTCGCGTGATAAACGCACTAATGGACAGACAGACAGATAGAGAGATTGCATTTTATAAAATTATAGATTATAGATTATAGATATTCTCTGCTACATAATATTGTTCTATATTTAATGGTTTAGGCTGTGTATTGCAAGGGAATGCGCTAGCGGCAAACTTTTTTCCGACTTCATTCACTATTATCGTCACTACTCATTTCTTATGCTAGCTATCGTAATAAAATATAGCCTATAATCTAGCCAGAGAACATACGTATGTTTTAAAAAAAAAAGTACGTAAATCGGATAAGTGGTTCTCCAGTGATAAGCGCACTAACGGATAGACAGACAGAGAGACGTTGCATTTTATATATATTATAGAAGACTGTTTTTAGTCAATTTCCACTGGTTTAGTTAAATTGCCATGACGCGTTTCGCTGTCGATGCAGCTTCTTCAGATCTACATTTTACACTGTCAAGTTAGGTTTAGTGTTTTATATAACGTCTTAATTTTAATATTACACTTAATTAAAGTACATTGATAGTATTGGAAAACCCACACAGATTTGGAATTAGGAGAATAAATTCAATAATGGTGAATTGTTTAAATCTACCTGGTCGTTGAGTAAAGTACTGTAGGCCTTAATCGATTTATTTGTCTCTAAAAGGTTTAGTTTTAAACCTTTTTGTTGGGTGTGTAAAATTTTGAAATTTTTGTTAAATGGTGATTTTCTGTTAAAAGATGATTAGCAAATGTTGAATTAGACTTTCTATGGATGAAACTTTTTCGTGTTCTGTAATTCTTTGTATAAATGTACGTCCAGTTTGGCTTATGTATGTTTTAGGACATGACCCACATGTTAATTGATAAACCCCTGATTTATTGTCTTTATTAATTTGTGATTTGTAGTTTTTGAGATATTTCCCTATAGTATTGTTAGTTTTGTAAGCTATGTTGATATATTTTTGACTTAAAAATTTTCCCAGTTTTTCTGTTAGTTTGCCGAAATAGGTTAAACATTTAAATGTGGTTTTTCTGTCCTTTAAACGTGGGTATATTTCTGAGATTGCCTTGTTTCTAAGTTTTTTCCTAACGATGTTATCCATTAAAGTAACCGAATAACCATTGTTAACGGCTACTTGTTTTATGTAGTTTAATTCTTTAGTAAAATTGTCGTCTGATAAGGGGATATTAGTTAGTCTATATACGAGGCTGGTTTGAAAAGTCCGTGCAAAAATAAAAACTACTTATGTGTTTGGGGCAAACCTTTTTTATTTTTCGACATAGTCTCCTTTTAGGCTTATACACTTCGTCCAACGATGTTCTAGTTTGTTGATCCATTCCGAATAATAGGATTTGTCCAAGTCTGCAAAATATCCATTAGTGTCTGCAATCACCTCCTCGTTTGAATAAAATCTTTGTCCCGCCAGCCATTTCTTCAAATTGGGGAACAAATAGTAGTCCGAGGGAGCCAAGTCTGGAGAATAGGGGGGATGTGAAACGAGTTGGAATCCTATTTCCATTAATTTTGCGACCACAACTGCTGAGGTGTGTGCTGGTGCATTGTCGTGATGGAAAAGGACTTTCTTGTGGGCCAATCGCGGGCGTTTTTCTTGAAGCTCGGTTTTCAAACGGTCCAATAACGATGAATAATATTCACCTGTAATAGTTTTACCCTTTTCCAGATAGTCGATGAGGATTATCCCTTGCGAATCCCAAAAGACAGTCGCCATAACCTTTCCGGCCGAAGGAACGGTCTTCGCCTTTTTTCTTGCAGATTCCCCCTTGGTAACCCATTGTTTAGATTGTTGTTTAGTCTCAGGAGTATAGTAATGTATCCATGTTTCATCTACAGTGACGAAACGACGCTTAAAGTCCTCCGGATTCTTCTGGAACAGCTGCAAACCATCCTTGCAACACTTCACACGATTCCGTTTTTGGTCAAGCGTGAACAATCGCGGCACCCATCTTGCGGATAGCTTTCTCATGTCCAAATGTTTATGCAAAATGTTATGTACCCGTTCAGTCGAGATGCCCACAGCACTAGCAATCTCACGCACCTTAACTCTTCTGTCATCCATCACCATATCATGGATTTGATCAATGATTTCTGGAGTCGTAACCTCCACAGGCCGTCCAGAACGTTCAGCGTCACTTGTACCCATATGGCCAGTCCGAAAATTTTGAAACCACTTATAAACTGTTCTAATCGAAGGTGCAGAGTCACCATAATGTTTATCAAGCTTCTCTTTAGTCTCCTGAGGCGTTTTGCCTTTCATAAAGTAATGTTTAATCACCACACGAATTTCTTTTTCGTCCATTTCTTGAAAATCACTCGACTTCCTTGATTCACACGAATGCCAAACACAAAGAAATAGACCAATATGGCTGAAACTTGGTGTGCGTTCATTCAAGAGATGCTACTAACTAAACATGACCTCGATACGCGCCGGTGGTGCCATCTCTCGGACTTTGCACGGACTTTTCAAACCAGCCTCGTATAAAACTATGATAAGCTGCGAGTTTATGATGGTTAGGGTGGTGAGAACTATTATGAATTGTGGTATCTGTATGACAAGGTTTGTGATATATTGCAAATTCATGTTTTTTTTTCCTGGTTTTACCGATTGTTAAGTCTAGGAAATTGATTTTCCCTTCGACTTCTTCTTCCATTGTAAAACTGATATTTCTATGTAAAGAATTATGTACTGTAAAAAGTGAGTTAATTGTCTGTCCGTACCTGTACAGCATACAATTATATCGTCTACGTATCGATACCAGTATAGAAAATTATTACTATTGTTATTATGGTTGTTAAATATCATTGTTTCAATACTGTCGCAATTTAAATAAACCAGTGGTAATTGACTAAAAACATCTTTTTATTATATATTTATAATGAATTTCCATCAAGTAGAAGCTACAACCATCCAAAATTTGACCCACGAAATATTCGTCTAGCTAGTTAAAAATGAGATTGATAGATGGCACTGTTTCCTATTAATAGATGAATGAACAATAATTTGAATGTTTCACTCACTTCCTTCGTACAGTTCGTTTAATTGTCATTCAATCACAACGCAATATAAATTACAAAAGATTTAGAAAAAGTTCTCTGTATGGCATAGAACCCTTTGCGTATCCTAGTTTTAATAAATAAAGTGGACCAAAAAAATACATACAAATTACAATATAAAACTTAGTTTTGTTTGTAATTTGTTGTTTTATTCGGCTTACTTGTCTACTCCATACTTGGGTGTGCTGTAAAACTGTTAAAAAAAATAACAATTCCTCAGTGTACCTACATATACTAGTGTATACTACCCCTTTAGTCTCACAATAAAAAAAAATGGAAAAAAAAGATCGATGTTTCGATATATCGATGTTTTCGAGGCGATGTTTTTTTCGACATCGATGTTTTAAAAACATCGATACGTCGATACATCGATGTTTTGCAGTGCTATGTTTGCATCCCTATTCGTAGCTACGCAACATAAGAAACTGTATGACAGACACCGTTACTGCGTCAGACAGGTTGAGGCAGGTGTTCATACGGTGTACAGCGCAGCGCCATTGGGAGCCCGACTTCATTCATTCAACAAGGGTGCCGTAAATCGAAATAGTTTGAAAACCACCGTAATTATATGATAAATTATGGAGAGTGGAAATTCCCAATGATGCTGATGGTCTGAACACCGTCGACTCAAGTGTTCTTCGATTGTTTTCCTTTAGCCTCCATATTACGCCATCAAAATTCAAGCTATTTTATTAAGCGTTTCACAGTTACTATAATTTCACTTCTTTCCGTTTAGCCACCTAATCGTTTTTCTTTCATGCATTATTCTTTGTTAGTCTTCCTTTCATCTATTCCTGTTGTATCGAGGTTTACTCCTAAGTAGCTGTTTTGACATGGCGAGGCGGGACATTTGCAAGTATATTTCTTATGTTGATCTGTAATTCAAATTTTTAAAAGCATTTACTAGGACGTCGCAGGCTTCACGGAGAGCTATGAACACAAATCGAGTATCTTGATTTGCGTGTGTATCTTTACACGTCCGTCCGGTTTGTAATTTCCATTCTTCTTCCTCTTGTTCTCTATATTCCATGCTAATTAAATCTTTAAGAAGGCTTCTAAATAGATGATTTAGAGTAGTAATTACCAGGGCCGTGGAGAGAAAATCTTGCCCCGGAGAGATTAAATTTATGAATCCATCTCAAAAATTCCTTCTCTTACTTGGATCTTACAAAAGATGACCTGGGTGAAGCTCCAGCCATTATACTAAAATTCTACCACTACCTTAAAATGATGGCCAGGAGAGAGAAGATTTAAAAAAAAAAACAACCAGAAATTATAAAAAACTGGCCGGCAATTATTAAAAATGAACTCATTCTTATAATAAAAACCTTCCCAGAGTGATGATGTACGAGGTAAGGGCGGGGGAAGAAGAAGATTTCCAATTTTTGGATTGTTGTAGCTTCTACTTGATGGAAATTCATTATAAATATATAATAAAAGACTGTTTTTAGTCAATTTCCACTGGTTTATTTAAATTGCGATGACGCGTTTCGCTGTCGATGCAGCTTCTTCAGATCTACATTTTACACTGTCAAGTTAGGTTTAATATTCACAGTTTTATATAATTTCTTAATTATAATATTACACCTAATTAAATTACAATGATAGTATTGGAAAATCCACACAGATTTGGAGTTAAGAGAATAAATTCAATAATGGTGAATTGCTTAAATCTACCTGGTCGTTGAATAATTAAGAAATTATATAAAACTGTGAATATTAAACCTAACTTGACAGTGTAAAATGTAGATCTGAAGAAGCTGCATCGACAGCGAAACGCGTCATCGCAATTTAAATAAACCAGTGGAAATTGACTAAAAACAGTCTTTTATTATATTATATTTAAGGAGATTTCCATAAAAATGAGTCTCAATTATAAAAAAGGACTTTATTTTAGTGGTGAAAGGAGAGAGGGGGATTTCGAAAAGAATCTTTTCTTATAAGTCCGAGTCTAGGGAATCGCCACATCCCCCTCCACCTCTCATCAGCCCTGCCGGTTACTGATAACCTCTGTTATTGGATTGGTTCTGCAGGAATCCCTTCTGAACTTGCAATTCTCATATTTTTAGGTTGTACTAGATTCTTAAGGGTTGTAATTTCAGCGGAGATTTCTTTGTTCTGAATCAGAAGATCCAACAGGGCACTTACCGTACATTCATATATATCATCGGTTAATACTGTTTATAATTGCTACGAAATTGAATTAAATGCATCAGATTTGTAATATATTGTATTAAAAATCTCCTAATTTTTCCAGATAAATTTGGTGTATCTTGCTACTGCGGTGATAGATTTTGTTTAAATTATTTTTGAGCCGCCCAGTATTATATTTCTAAACTACTAGTTTTGTCTCACCGTATAACAATAGTGGCCTATAAGCAAAAACGTATTGTTGGTTGCCTAGGACACGCATTCATTCAGTAGCGGAACTTTTCAAACCCCACCCCCTCTTGTGCGTTGCCAACAACAGCACGCTTGCTTGTTAAAAACACCAAAATTCAGTAACTTTTCTGTCAAGAATTCATACAGATGCTCGTAGGAGTTGCGTTCTGTGGTATATTTACTCATTGTTGCTTTAAAAAATTACGATTTTCGATGACAAATCGAAAAAATTTTGAATGAAAGTGGCCTAAAATCAGTGTAAACAGTGCTAAAAACGGGAAGCAAATGCGGGTGTTGCCATAGCGACGGTAGTATTTTTTTTACGATGCACCGGTATCTTGTACTTTTGGCCTCGTAATTTCTATGTCAACTCGACGAAGTTGGCGCATAATATCGCGAATAATTATTTCAAAAAGACAGTAATTAATTAAAATTACCTTTAATTAGGCGAAAAACACGTGAGAAAATTGAGAATTATGGCTTTCGGGTGAGAAAGAAGCATCAGGTTACGCGACCGAACACCGGAGTAAGCTGACAGTTTTTTAAGGTTTTGTTTACATTTTTTCCGTGATTAAAAATGCAGTAAAAACAAATCGAACTTTACAATGAATAGGATTCTTTGTTTTGTGATTGTTACCGTGCTTTTTAATACTTTTGGTAAGTAAATTCTTATTTTTTAACTAGTTAAATGTAAAATATTTCCCGGGATATATAAAACAATGGTGTTTTTTAGCATATAAAACAAACTTTTATTGTTTTTCGCTTTATGTTTTTGCATTCTTGTAATATTTATCATTAAATTAATCATTGAAGCTTGTTATTTATAGATTATGTTGGCTGCATTATGAGGGCAATAAAAACATTGGAATCTTTAGTTGAATGACATTTATAAATTTATTATCTAATTATGACGATCACTGGGATTAATTAATTTTATCCGAGAATTAAATTAACACATTCCGTTTAATTATAATCGTTTCTAGTAATTATAACTGTATATTTGTAAAAATTTTATTTTTTTTAGAAAGTTTTAATTAGTTGTTGGCTATTTTATTTTTTTAGGAAAAAGTATTATTCAAAGCTATCTATTGAATATATTGGAGCACTTGTTTTTTTGTTCAGGTCTTTGTTTTAAACAAGGGAATCGCCAATTTTTCGCGGTAAAATAAAAAAGTGTTGTTTTGGATGGCATATGGTTAAACATTGTAATGATATAATTGGTATTTGCTTACAATTTTGAAATTAACTCTACTCTATAACTTTGAAAAATTATGGCTTTATTTAATTTTTTTAATTTAGTAATTAATTCGGTAAAATTTCGGTACGCGAGCTTTTCAGAAAAAGGGAGGTTTTTTTTAAATAGGCTTAAAACTTACGAAAAAAAATCGGAGGGAAGCCGTTTTTGCTAACCTGAACTAACTTGAACTAAAACTAAATAATCAGTAATTACAAAATACATTAAATAATAAAAAAAAAGTCCTACCTTAATGTGAAAACATGATGATATAGCATATTAGTGACTGGAAACCAAAGTTAGTTCATGTTAGTTCAGATTAACAAAAACGGCCTCCCTCCGATTTTTTCTTGTAAATCTTTCAAAATTAAGCCATTTTAGGCCTATTTTAAAAAACAAAAAAAATAATCCCTTTTTCTGAAAAACCCACTTACCGAAATTTTACTATTAATTCTAATATATTTTAAATAGCCTTGAATCTTATACATTTTTTATATATATATACATATATATATATATATATATATATATATATATATATATATATATATATATATATATATATATATATATATATATATATATATATATATATATATATAAGCAGTGCCCGCGGCTCCGCTCGCGTGGACTTGATTCACTACTATCGTTACTGCCTTATATTACCTAATGTAATAAAATATCTGCCATTATTTCCCCTTATCTCCCATTATTTCTCCTAATCTCCCATTATCTCTACATAATTCCCATTATCTAGGCTTATCTCTGCTCATCTCCCATTATTTCCCCTTATCTCCCATTATATCACCTTATCTCCCATTATCTAGGCTTATCTCGCAATATTTCTCCTTATCTCCCATTATCTCACCATAATTCCCATTATCTCACCTTATCTCCTATTATCTCGGCTTATATCTAATTATATAGAACATATGTATAAATTTATAAAAACACCTAAATCGGATAAGTCGTTCTCAAGTGATAAGCGCACTAACGGACAGACAGACAGACAGAGAGACGTTGCATTTTTTTATATATTATATTCTTTGCAGCATGATATTGTTTCATATTTGATGGTTTAGGCAATGTATTGCAAGAGAACGCGCTAACGGTAACCTTTTTCCGACTTGATTCACCATTATCGTCACTGCTTATTCCTTATGTTACCTAACGCAATAAAATATATCCTACAACCTGGCCAGAGAACATATGTATATTTAAAAAAAAAGCTCGTAAATTGGATAAGTGATTCTCCAGTGATAAGCGTACTAACGGATAGACAGACAGACAGAGAGACGTTGCATTTTATATGTATTATAGATATTCTTTGCTACATCATATTGTTCCATATTTAATGGTTTAGCATGTTTAAAAAAAAAGCACGTAAATCGGATAAGTGATTCTCCAGTGATAACCGCACAAACGGACAAACAGACAGAGAGCCGTTGCATTTTATATATATTATAGATATCCTTTGCTACATGATATTATTCCATATTTAGTGGTTTAGGCAGAGAACGCGCAAGCGACAAACTTTTTTCCGACTTCATTCACTATTATCGTCACTGCATTCCTTATGCTATCTATCGTAATAAAATATAGCCTATAACCTGGCCAGAGAACATATGTATATTAGTTTAAAAAAAAAGTACGTAAATCGGATAAGTGGTTCTCCAGTGATAAGAGCACTAAGGGACAGACAGACAGAGGTACGTTGCATTTTATATATATTATAGATGTAATAAAATATATATCTATAACCTGGTCAGAGAACATATGTATGAATTTAAAAAATCACGTAAATCGGATAAGTGATTCTCGAGGGATAAGCGCACTAACAAACAGACAGACAGAGAGACGTTGCATTTTATATATATAATAGATATAGATTATTATTATTTTTTATATAACCTGGCCAAAGAATATATGTATGAATTTAAAAAAGACACGTAAATCGGATCAGGGGTTCTCGCGTCATAAACGCACTAATGAACAGACAGACATACAGAGAGACATTGCATTTATATATATATATATATATATATATATATATATATATATTATATATATATATATATATATATATATTATAGATTATAGATATTCTCTGCTGCATAGTATTGTTCTATATTTAATGGTTTAGGCTGTGTATTGCAAGGAAACGCGCTAGCGGCAAAATTTTTTCCGACTTCATTCACTATTATCGTCACTGCTCATTCCTTATGCTACCTATCGTAATAAAATATAGCCTATAACCTGGCCAGAGAATATATGTATGTTTTTTAAAAAAAAGTACGTAAATCGGATAAGTGGTTCTCCAGTGATAAGCGCACTAACAGACAGACAGACAGGCAGACAGACAGAGAGACGTTGCATTTTTTATATATATATAGATATAGATATAGATATAGATATATATATATATATATATATATATATATATATATATATATATATATACAGGGTGTCTCAGTATTCCAGGTCCAAATTGGACACTTAAAGGTAAACCCCTTTATCTAAAGGAGATAGACGAAAACTGATGTCGGTGTCTGAGGCTCAATTTTTATGATAAACTCAATGGTGAAACCGCATATCGATATCTAGTACCATTTCAGATATACAGGGTGTTTTCCAAAAATCAGCATTTTGGAAAAATGTTTGTAATTCTTTTCCCATTGAAAATTTTTGATTTCTGTAAAAACATTCTCAAAGTACTTTTTCACGTGGATTTCAACAGTGTAGGTTACATTTTTTACAACTAATGTTTTAATAGATATTAACGCAAAAATATATTTTTTAAATAGGATACCCTGTATATTTTTCCTTATCCGAATAGAGATTTAAATTGCCATTCTAAAAATATAGCACACTTTATATTTTACTTAAATTTACTTAAAAATATAAAGGGTTTCAGTTTTTACGCGAGTTTTAAATGCACATTTTATGAAGAAGGTTTTGGACGGAGCGGCCATATGGTTTAATTCAATTGTTTACTCGTAATTGTCAAATTTTACTTCAGGATCAATTATTGAATTGTCAAATAAATCAGAATGAAGTTTGAAAATTACGAAAAATTGGATATGATAGTGTGTTTCATACAAACCGGAGAAAATTCGGAAGCGGCAAGTAATTTGTATCACGAACGGTATCCAGAGAGGCGTCAACCCTTCAAGGATATATTCGCTCGATTGCGACATAACCTAGTTAATAGTGGCCAGTTTGAAAGGAAACGACCCAAAAATTATACACTGAACAGGGACAAGGAGTTAAAAAAATAATAGTTTTAGGAACTATCGGAAATAATCCCAACACTTCAACGCGACAGTTAAAAGAATCCACTGGACTACCAAGAACTAGCGTAAGTCGTACTTTGAAGAAGCACAAATTCAGCCCATTTAGGATAAGAAAAGTTCATCACCTTAGAGACGGAGATTTTCAACGGCGTACGGATTTTTGCCAATGTTTTCGGGAGAATTGTAACCATGTTCCGAATTTTTCATTAAATTGGATTTGGACAAACAAAGCTTATGTAAGCAACGCAGGTATTTTTAACTGTTACAACACTGTACGTGGGCACAAGAAAATCCTTATTTAGTTGTGGAGCAAAGAAATCAGGGCAGATTTGTATTTAATGTGTGGGCAGGAATTTTTAGAGGCAGGGTTACAGGTTTACGAAGGAACACTCACCTCTCGGAGATATTTAGATATTTTAAGGCAGCAAATAGAACCCCTTGTTGATGAACCGCCGTTAATGGACCTTAGAAATATATTTTTTCAACACGGCGGGGCACCCCCTCATAACACTGCAGTGCACTCATTAATTTTTTATCGGCCAATTTCGACGATAACTGGATAGCCAACCAAGGTCCGAACCGTTGGCCGGCAGGGCCACCGGATTTAACATCCATGGACTTCTATCTCTGGGGAAGATTGAAAGACCTAATTTTTAAATTGTCGACAAGCACCAGGCAAGAATTAGAAGTCGCAGTGCTACAAAGTTTTGCAGCTCTCACTCCTCTTGAACTAATCAACTCGGTAAGAAGTGTCCAGAAAAGGTGCCGCCTATGTGTAAATGAAACTGATAGAAAATTGTTTTGTTTTAGTTTGCTCTACTCGGAATAAATTGTTTTATTGTTGTTTTGTTTTATTTTCTACATAGTTTAAAGTACTAGAGCATTTAGTAAATTTCATTGTAGTTATGACCCTTAGAACTACTTCTGGGATTTTTTTTACGATTTGACTGCTTTCGGTAAATAATTGATGATGCCTCTCCGTCCAAATTGAATTAAACCATATGGCTGCTCTGTCCAAGCCTTCTTCACAAAATGTGCATTTAAAACTTGCGTAAAAACTGAAAACCTTCATATTTAGAAGTAGATTTAAGCAAAATATAAAGTGCGCTATATTTTTAGAATGGTAATTTAAAGCTCTATTCGGATAAGAAAAAAATATACAGGGTATCGCATTTAAAAAATATATTTTTGCGTTAATAACTATTAAAATATTAGTTGTAAAAAAATGTAACTTACACTGTTGAAATCCACGTGAAAAAGTGCTTTGAGAATGTTTTTACAGAAATCAAAAATTTTCAATAGGAAAAGAATTACAAACATTTTTCCAAAATGCAGATTTTTGAAAAACACCCTGTGTATCTGAAACGGTACTAGATATCGATATGCGGTTTTCACCATTGAGTTTATCATAAAAATTGAGCCTCAGACACCGGTATTAGTTTTCGTCTATATCCTTTAGATAAAGGGTTTACCTTTAAAAGTGTCCAATTTGGACCACCCTGTACATAGAGTTACTGTGGATTTCTGGAATGAAAATATGACCATTTAACCCAACTTACGTTAGTCGAAAAATTCGTAATATTTGAGATACAGAGTATCAAAGTTATACTTTCATTTTAGTTTTTCTTAAGTAGCTTTTTGAATAATTGCACTGTTTGTACAAGATTCGGTGCTAAGGTGTTTTCTGAGATGAGAAATCGATATCAGCTCACAGTATTGTTGTAAATTGTAGGGGGCGCCACTTATTGCACTGTGTATACTTTTTTATACCACTCTGTATGATATTTTTAATTAAATATTCGTATTCTCCGCCTTCTCCTGTCTAAAAAAGCTCTCTTTGCCAAGTTTCACTGTCATTTAAACCAATACTCTTAAAATACTACTGTACATGTTTCTTTTCTGTTGATTTAATATGTTCTTTGGCCAAAGTATTGAATTTAATGATGTTCTTAATTGTTTTCCTTTTGTTCCTTGTTCATATGTGTTCTGCTTCTCGTTCTGTTCTTCCACTCTGTTCGATTTTTGTTCCTAAGTATGTCCTCGCCTGCATTTTTTTTTTTTTCCGTCGTTCAAAATAAGATCTTCTTTCTCAGCCCCCACACATAAACTATTTTACCGTTTATAGTACATACTAAAATTAACAATAAAAATGTAGATGCTTTTAGCATTAGAGGACTTTGGTACGGAATGTAAAATAAATGAACTCCACAGTTGTAAAACATAAAAAGCAACGTTTATCACCAAAGCGAATTTAAAATTACCTCTTAAAATTAAAACCCCCTGACGGTATGATGTTTCAGGTGAAGTGTTGCGATCACTCGAGTGAAAAATTGCCTGAGTATTCGCGTATTTCAGGTCTATAGACGATTAGGGGATTTTATTTTAAGGGTATTTCCTAAAAATTATAGAAATCTGTGAAAAAGTTCCGGTTTTACGATTATTTTTTTATCATTAATTTGACCGCTGGAGCTATTTTTGGGTGATAAATTAGTTAGACCTTAAGGGATTTTATATACCTGCAAATTTTGAAAAAATCGACTTTTTTTTGCTTAAATGGCTTATTATAGTCCTAAAAAAGCATAGCATAGCCTTATTTTAGATTGAAAAATTATTATGTACTTAATTTCTTAAAAAAGTCGCAGCGCACGAGAAAGCGTTTACTTTGCGCGCAGTCTGTTTTGGCTTAGTCGGTACATTTAATCTAGGACTAACGGCTAATACTTTCTTAAATCAAGTATAGTTCGCATCATTACATCTTTATTAATACGTTAACTACCTATTTTGTTCCACATTCTGTTTACCCCATGCAGTATCATCCAGATAAATTTTAAACGCTTTTTTTCTGGAAAACACGTTTTTTAAATCGGCCGGCAGCATAACTCCATACATCCGACTAACTTGCGATTTTAACTATAGCTTTTTAATAAGATTCTCTAGGGAAGTACACACGATTATTAGGATTAATCAATTACTTTTTTTATAAAAAAATAAAGGCCGATTTTTAGGACAAAAATGAATCATGGTTTTTAAACTTCCACAATTTTTTGTAAAATTGATATTTTTCAATAATCGTGTGTGTACTTCTTTGGCAAAACTAATGTAAATTATAAAAAAAATTTCTTTACTCTAGATGGAGAATTAAAATTGTTCTACTGCTTGCCGCGGAATACCTCCAAAAATAGATGCCTCTGTTCTGCGTGTTAGTGCGCCGCCATTTTGTCCAATACCATAAAATAAAAAATTATTTTATACATTTTAATATGCATATATTCAAACCTCAAAACAGATATTTTTGTTGCTTGTACTCTCCGGTGAGTTTAAAAAAATTCCCAAAAAGAGCCTACTTTTCCTGCCTGGTAGGTAGATGTGACCCCTTATAGTGCAGTAAAAAAAGATCATAATAATGATGAGAACCTGAACTAATAAACAAAATGTCAAGAAAATTTTACACGAATCTTCTGAGAGTTGACACTAACTGAAAATCATGATTTTTTTTTGTTTGCGCTGCCATCTCTCGAAAAGTTCCGGGACTTTTCACCCCCGTAAGTACTATTTATGTTATGTTTTGATCTTATATTTACAATATAATTTCCTTGTTAGCAATATATTCCATATGTTCTTGAATCTAAGCTTATTTATAGCTATTTTTCGACGAAATAATAGTTTTGACATAATGACATTGGCTGACAAAAATCAAATTTTATTATGTACATGTACATATCAATATAAAATGTTCAGGATGTTCTTATAAAGTTTCAGGGTAGGAATCTACCCCTCCCCATTAAATTTACCCTATTGAAATATAAAAAAATAACCGGTCAAGTGCAAGTTGGACTTGCACAGTCAGTTAAGTGTTTCGTACGTTCTTTGCTTTTGAAATAAAAATTTTTGCTACGGAGGTATGAGTTTTCAACAAAGTGTTTCTCGATCCTTACTGAAAACTGATGATCTTGATTTTTTTTATATATACCAGATAAATTATTAAAGTAAATGTGTTCGTGTTAATTTTCGTTCAATCTACACCCTGTGGAGAATATTCCAGAATTTTTTAAAAAATTTTTGATCAGCACTTTTCGAGATAAGGGGGAAAACAGCGATTTTTCGCGATTTTTTAAAAATAATACAAAGAAAAGTGTGCGAAAGTTATATATTATATATATTTTTGAACTCGTATTTTTACAAGCTTTCATTTGACACTCCACTTGATGACCTGCTAAAATTTTTTTTCACTTCCGATTTCACCCCCCAAAACTAACCCCTTAAGGTAGTTTACTCGTAAATCCACTTTTTTTTTTAAAGAATTTGATGAAATTGAAATATGATGTTAAACTATTTGAAAATTTGAAAAAATTTTTGACCGAATGTGAAGGGAGATATTCATAATTAAAGTGCACATAATTAACATGAAATAGGCCAATGAAGTATAAAAAAGGCATAGTTTCGTGTATATCTTAAGAACTTTTCTTACAAATTTTTTAAAAACTAATATTTAATAAAAAAAAATTTAGAAAAATTTTGAAATAAAAATAATTTTTATTATCGATTTGTTAAAAAGATATACATATTTAAAGTTGATATTTGTTTAAAAGAATAACCGCGTAGTGAGGGATAAATATCATAATTTGACAACGCTGCATGTCGTCATATTTTAGGCGCCAACATTCAAACAACATTTAAGGTGGTTAACTTTTAAACAGAAATTCATGTGTAGTTTAAATAATTTATTGAATAAACACAATATATTTATCAGCTTTATCTATAATCATCAAATAAAAATATTAAATGTATTCATTAAAAATTTGAATTTGTATCTTGAGATTTATTATTTTTTTCTTTGGTATTTAAAAGACAAAAATATGTTTGTAGGTTCAATAATTTTTCAATATTTTAAGTTAATATTATGTTTATTTATCACCATTGTTACATATCAATTGATATCAATATTAAATATATATTAAAAAACGGTTCTAAATAATTAATGATACTAATGGTAAATAAATGAAGTATATTTTGTTACACGTGGTTTGTCATTGTCTTTTGGACTATTCCTGTAAAACTCAATTTATCATAAGACCTTTTTAAATATTCCAAAGTTATGCATTCAGATACAATTCTTTTAATCATAAAATCTGAAATAACACTTTTTAAAGGCATTAAAGATGGTAATATTAGTTTTTTTCATGATGCACTCTTTATACGATACTTAATTTGTAATTAAGACCTAAATGTTTCTCATGAGTTATCTTTTCTAGTGAAAGGACTTTTTTACATAGACAACATTTTAAATTTTTTCCTAACTCATCTAACTCAACGATCCGTCGATCACTACACAGGTTAGGCTCTTCAGTTTTTATTTTTTCGCGTCATTTATTGCTGAAATACTTTTTTTGCGTTAATTGATGAGCTTTTACTTTGCAAATTTACCTTTATGTCGCAGTTGATTATAATGAAAAGGCATTTTTTATTTAATTTTTTTTTATTATTATTTTAGATTGAAGTAATACGGTCTAAACAGTAAACACACATAAAGTATAATAAATAACCTGTAAAAACGTCATTCTATAGAGCATTCGGTATACGCATTGGCAGCGTTGCTACATTTATTTTCATTAAAAATGTGTGTCTGCATATGACAGTTTCCATATATCGAATACAGTCTCCGACAAAAATAAAATACTCTGGCATCGAGTATTTTAAACTTTTTGTTTTTATTATCGGACTATACTTTTGGCTCCGATTGTCACGAGTGAACTACCTTAAGTCAAAATTTAACTTTCAAAACTATACGACTCTCATGAGACCATCAATTCCTATATTAGTGCCAAATTTCAACTTTCTATGTCAAATAGTTTCGGAGAAAATCGGGTGTGACAGGCGGACAGACAGACAGACAGATGAACAGACACCGAAGTGATCTTATAAGTGTTCCGTACGGAACACTAAAAACAGACGTTAGTAGTATTTGATTTTCAGTGTTCCGTACGGAACACTTATAAGATGACTTCGGTGTCTGTCCGTCCGTCTGTCACACCCGATTTTCTCCGAAACTATTTGTCATAGAAAGTTGAAATTTGGTAATAATATAGGAATTGATGGCCTCATCAGAGCCATATAGTTTTGAAAGTTAAATTTTGACTTAAGGGGTTAGTTTTGGGGGGTGAAATCGGAAGTGAAAAAAAAAATTTTTACTAGGTAATCGAGTGTGGTGTCAAATGAAAGCTTGTGAAAACACCAGTAAAATATATATATATATATATATATATATATATATATATATATATATATATATATATATATAATGTAATACTTGCGCGCACTTTTCTTTGTATTATTTTTAAAAAATCGCGAAAAATCTCTGTCCTTATCTCGAAAAGTACTTATCAAAAAATTTTGAAAAAATTCTGGAATATTCTCCACGGTGTGTAGATTGAACGAAAATTATCACGAGTGCATTACCTTTAATAATTTATCTGGTATATATATAAAAAAAAATAAAAATTCAAGGTCATCAATTTTCAGTAAAGATTGAAGACAAACTTTGTTGAAAACTCATTTGGGGTGTGTTTTGTGAAGTCACTGATCATTGTATACCTTCGTTACAAAATTTTTTATTGTAAGAGCAATCAACGTACGAAACACTAATTGCGTAAGTTCAACTTGCACTTGACCGGTTTTTGGAAATTACTTTTACTAATCCGTTTTATTTAAAGGTCTCAAACTATCGACTTCATTTTCTATAGTTATATTGAAATACCCCTTCTTAACCCTTGTATATTACACGTTAAGTATCAAGTCTACTCGGCGTTTAATATGGCGATAATAAAAACAGTTGAATGACACTTCAACTGTATTATCGTATTTTAGAATCGAAGAAATAAATTAGAATTTTATCCATGAATAAAATTATAAGTTTTTCTTCAGTTTCCTTTTTTGAATTAATTTTGCGAATGCCTCTTTTGTTGTAAATAAATTTTATAGGTTTTTGTTTTGCATGTTTTACGAGGAGTAGTTTTTATGTCGCGGCTAATTAGGCTGTCAAACAGTTGAAGTAATATAATACGCCACGCAAACAAATGCATGCAATTCCATGGCTGTCTCTCTTGTTTTTGGTTTTTTTACAATTTACTTTAATGTGCGTGTTTGTTAAAACAATACGAGGGTCTTTTAATTCATCTACATAACTACTATCTACACTAACATACTTGGTATAGCGTTTCTCGAGTCTCATTCCATCCAAAAAAAATTCTTTTGTGCACGCCTCAACAAACGACGCAACAGCAACTTTCAATTCATCATGTGAGGAAAGTTGTCCGCCTATAAAGCCTCTCCTCAGATTGTTATGGGCAAAATTCGATTTCTTGAAAAATAATAAAATATTAAAGTGTATTTGGCAGAAATTAATATATTTCTAGTGTTCCATACGGAACACTTATGAGATGCGGTGTCTGTGACCCGATTTTCTCTAGAACTATCATATAAAGTTGAAATTTGGCACTAATCTAGGAATTGATGGCCCCATCAGAGCAGTGTAGTTTTGAAAGTTAAATTTTTTGGGGGGTGAAATTGGAAGTGAAATTTTTTTTTATCAGGTCATAGAGTGGGATGAAAATGAAAGCTTCTTCACACGAGTTCAAAAATACGTGTAATGGAATACTTGCGCCCACTTTTCAAAATCGCTGCCCCCACCTTATCTCGAAAAGTACTGATAAAAAATATTTTTTAAAAATTCTGGCGTGTTTAGGGACCATTGTCCTCTCAGAATTGTAAGAGTAAACAAGTCTCTAGCTCCCTGGCTAACACCATTGAAAGCGCTAATAATAGAAAGAGAGACCGAGCATTAGCTCAGTTTAAGAGAAACAAAACTCAGGAAAATCATCAGTATTATAAAGAAATAAGATATCACACACTTTACTGTGTGCGCCGCGAAAAATTGGGATATCTTGCATATTTAGAGAGACAATAAAATGCAAAATCGTTATGGAGGGGACATCAGCAATGCAATGTTCACACGGGTTCAAAAGATATCCCTCGCCTGCCTGCACATTTGGCTAATGTGACTGATATGAATGAATACTTTTTGAGCGTTTTACAGCAACAATAAGAGGACTTTAGATCCGACCTTTACTTTTACAATGGAAACACCTGAGTCAATTGGCAGGAGTGTTGATAGTATAAAGTCTAATGCTTCTGGAAATGATGGTTTGACACTTTTTATCCTTAAACTTAGTTTACCTATTATCTTATATGAGCTAACCCATATAAGTAACTGTTGCCTAAAGAGAAGGTATTTTTCGGAGAGCTGGAAAGCCCTGTCGCTAAAGTTAAAAATCCTTTGACCACCAGAGATTTGCGTCCTATTAGCTTGTTACTACTTATGTCAAAAGTCTTGGAAAGAGCAGTACATATACGGGTTTCAGAATATATCTTGACTAATAAGTTGCTCCCTTTGCATCAATCTGGCTTTTGGAGGGGTCATAGCACATTAACGGCTTTATTGAATTTTACTGATAGCATAAACAGAGCTATTAACAAAAATATGGCTGTTATTTCAGTCTCGCTAGATTATTCGAAGGCCTTTGATGTGCTGGATCATAATCTATTTTGTGCTAAACTGTACTATCTGGGCTTCGCTGATCACTCCGTACAATTTTTCTATAGCTATTTGTCGTGTAGACGGCAGAGGGTGCGAATGAATGATGTTTGTTCAACTGTTGGTAAAATTATCTCAGGAGTGCCACAGGGTTCAATACTGGGGCCTCTTCTGTTTCTCATATATAGTTTTGTTATATTCCAAACGGCTGCATATTCATCGGTTCAGTCGTCTGCTTATGAAACACAGTTGTTTTATTTCTTTGAACCATCGGATCCTGAGTCTGCAGCTGAAAATTTAAATCAGGATCTCATGGCTTTGTCAGCTTACTCATGAACATACTTTAAGGCCAAATCGAGACAAGACGCAAGTTTTATTATTTTGCAAGGAAAATCGGTGACCAGCCTTGAGCATGGCTTTGAAACTGAGGGTGGCTGGTCAAAATTTGCTATTTTCTGACTGTGCCAAGAATTTGGGTCTTTGCATTGATACATATCTTAGATTCAGGAAACATGTTAGGGTGCTCCAATCAAAAAGTTACGCACAAATGAATGTTTTATATGCAAATCGTTTTATCCTTAATTTTAAGATGCGAAAAAATTGTGTGTCTTTGGTCTTGTCTTCGTTTTATTATTATAATATTGTGTATTACCTTTGCTTGGATGCGCTTTCAAGGAGCCGTTTGCAGTATGTACAGAATGTTTGTGTAGATCTATATTCCATTTAAGGATATATGATCATGTATCTTTAAAAATAAAAGAGTTAAAATGGTTAACTTTTGCTAACACTGTGCAACTACACTTCGTAATATTTTTAATGGGGCTCTTAGGAACTTGAGTCCCGATTTATTTAAGAGAGAAGCTAGTGTCCCGAAATTTTGTGCATGATAGGTATATTAGACGGCCTGCTCGCTTGACTATGTCTCAGCATCGCACTGCCTTGTTTCAGCCCAGTTTTTCATATAATGCGGTAAATATATAGAATATCTCAAATCCTATTGGCCAACTTCGTCGATTACACAAGGGAACAGCTGTTTTGGTGTCGAGGTTTTTTGAGCTGATTCTATATCAATTTGATGTCCTGAATTCAAATAACGTATTCATTTGTACCTAGGAGCTCAAATTTTTAAGATATACAATTTTAGAGAAATATAAGTTACATTATTGTAACTCAAATCCGTAAGTGTAGTAAACAAAAGTAGATACGAAATTTTTATTTTAGTTATACAAAATACAATATTATGTCGTACTTACAAACAAAAAAAAAACATTGAAGAAATGAAATAGTCACTCAACACTTGGAAAGCTTCTTTTCCGCGACATTCTTGAATGTTTTTTTAAACAGTCCCTTTTTAAACTCCAGCAATAATCTGCCATCATGTGCATGTCCCATCTTCCTTGGTAGCGGTCCTCCATAACTTTAATATCTTGGTGAAATCTTTCACCTTGTTCCTCACTCATGTCTCCTAAATTTTCTGGAAAACGGTCTAAGTGGCTGTGTAAATAGTGTATTTTAATACTCATATTGCACCCTAAGGATTTGAAACTATTAAGGATCTTGTTAACCATTTCAACATAGTTTTGAGCTTTATGTTTGCCTAGAAAATTTTCTACAACTGCAACAAATGATGTCCAAGCTTCTCGTTCAACTTGATTCATTGAATTTATGAAGGCAGGATCCTTAATTAATTGTCTTATTTGTGGGCCGTCAAATATCCCTGCTTTGAGTTTTTCTGTGCTCAACTGATGCATTTTTACCCCTATATATGCAAAACAAGACCCATTCTTATCAAGAGCCTTTACAAATTGCTTCATTAAGCCCAACTTTATATGTAACGGAGGAAGTATGATTTTTTCTCTTTCAACCAAAGCGTCGTTAATGACATTCTTTTCCCCAACGTCCATGTTTTCTCTCTGAGGCCAATCTTTTCTAACCCAGTGGTGTGTTTTGTCCCTACTATCCCAGAGGCACAAGAAACACGGATATTTCGTGTAACCACTTTGCTGCCCAAGAAGAAAGTTTACCATTTTTAAGTCTACACAAATCATCCATTGATGTTCGTAATACTTTATCTTCTGTAAGACCAAAGCTATGGTATTATATTCTTCTTTCAGTTTCGTTGAGTGAGCTAGTGGTATTGAACTATATTTATTCCCATTATGTAGAAGGACACATGTTAAACTTCGCTTTGAACTGTCAATAAATAGGCGCCAATCATCTGGAATATATTCAGAAAGTCCCATTTCTTTCATGAGTCCCCTAATTTCGTGACAAAATACAAGATTGTCTTCTTGATAAAAGAATGGTAGCAGATCTTTTTCTCTTGTACGGTAAAAGGTAATTTTGGTTCCTTGTTCCAGTAAATTTTTGTCGTTCAACCTAGAAGCCAGTACTTCAGAAGCTTTTTTCGATAAATTGAGATCCCTGGTGAGATCATTTAATTCATTTTGATTGAAGCGTTGAGGAACTGATGACGTGCCCTCATAGTCACTGTTAGTTTCATTAGCATCAGAACTTTTATTAGCATCAGAAGAGCGATCAGAGGGAAAATATTCATCAGAGATATGTGGTAGCTGATGAAATGTTGGAATCGGTATTTCATCTGAGTGCGGGATAGGGTGTATTGCCGAGTCTAAATTGGGATAAGTCCACTTACTGCGGTTATTTCGATTGATTCCATTAGTATTTACTAAACAGAAATAACAATCATTGAAGTGGTTTTTTGGTTCTCTCCAAACCATTGGTACGCCGAATTTTAGACATTTTCTTTTCCCGGTAGTCCACTGCCGTAAATGCTCTGTACAAGTTTTACATACGAGATGCGGGGCCCACGTTTTGTCCTGATCACCAAGCTTAACTCCAAAGTATCCAAGATACGCTCGCTTTACAAAGTCAGTAATAGTTTATCTGTTTTGTTGAAACATGTATTCTCCACATATATAGCAAAACACATCAGGTTGATTTACACAACTTCTTCTTGAACTGGAACCTGAACTCATTTTAATTCTGTTCAATAAGACAAAAACACTCTTTTCTTAACATAAAATAACACGCCGAATTCGATCTACTCTCATTAGTAAGAACGCACAAACTGACGAGACTTACCCGAGTTAGGTGATTAAAAGGGTCAGTTCAGGTACCTGATAGGCAATGGTTCCACTATTTATAGATTTACCTAGAATTTACTCAATTACAGACTGACAATAAAACCATTGTACCTACATTAATGAATATATAATAATTTTAGAACTCTCATAAATGAATATACTGAATAAAAACCACATTGGTAGATAAGTTGATGTATCTAAAAAAGTAGAGCTGATAGAGAAAAACGGATTGCATGTATAGATTTAGCGTCCCAAATATAGTTAAAATCAGCTCTAAAATCCCAGGCACCAAAACAAAAATATTTTTTTGTTGCCCTGTGTTATATAGGGAAGAGCTGTTGAATAAGCAGAATTCTCAAATGTAGTTTATTTGCATTTTAACGTCTCTGCTCGATTATTAATTAAGTTTTACTATGTTAGTCTATAATTGTTGTTTGATTTTTGTTTGGAAACGCGTTGTGTGTTGAAGAGGTTAGATGTAAGAGTAACCAATGGTTAAATCTCGCCTCTTCTACCATACGATGTGTGTGGTTAATATGTACTCACATCACATGTATTTACTTCTTAATAAAGACGATATTTATTTATTTATTTATTCTCCCCAGGGTGTAGATTTAACCAAAATTATCACGAGTGCACTTTTAATAACACAGGCCAACGATGAAAAAACTTTTTTAATAATTTTACCTGATTCCTATGTTTTTTGGTGTGCTGAGTCCAAAAATAATAATAAAAAAGTCGTGTCACCAACCAATTTTTCACATTTCAAAATTCAAAATGTGAAAAATATTTTTTAACATTCGAATGTTGGCAATAAAATCAGAATTTTATAAGTTTGGCAGTGAAGTCAAATGTTATAAGGTTGGCAGTTCCGATAAATGTCACAGCTGTTTGTTTTCTTCCAGTTAATATAACCTCGCATTGCAGTGTTTAACCCATGTGCTTTAATTCACACTCAAAGTATGACTAATCGTAGTTGTAAAAACTCTGCCAACACTTTTTGTTATATATGTGGTGAATTTGTAGTTAAACAATATCAAAGAAACATTACTCACTTTGTAAAAAAAAGAATAGTTTGCATATTTTGGTGTAGAAATCAGTAATCAAGAAAAATGTTGGGCACCTCGCAAAGTATGTTATGTTTGTGTCGAGGATCTTAGGAAATGGTATAAGAAAGAAAAGAAAGCTTTTAGATTTGTAGTACCCATGGTATGGATAGAGCAAGAAAATCATTCAAATGATTGTTATTTTTGTAGCGTTGATGTTTCTGGATATAGCTCCAAAAATAAGAAAGTAATTGTCTATCCTAACTTTACTTCAGCTAATCGGCTAGTAGGACATGGACCGGGACTTCTTGTTCCTGAGCCACCTCAGTCTATTGATGACGTTGTTCAGTTCAGTCCCGAATTTAATGAAAGTCGACCGGCTGATGATGAGTTTCAATATTCTCTAGAAAATTTAAAACCACAGTTGTTTATACAAGCTGAGTTAAATGATTTAGTGAGACATTTGGGTTTGACTAAGGAAAAAGCAGAATTGCTTGGTTCTAGGCTAAAAAAAACATTTATTGGAATCTGGAACATCTATTTACCATTACAGAACAAGAGCTCAACAGTTTGCTCAGTTTTTCAAGCCGAAAGAGGATTTTTTTCCTCTATTTCGAAATTTAATCGATGTTACATTGTGAGAGAACTGTGGGTGATACAAAAAAACTGATACCAGATACGGTTTCAGCACCCAAAAATACAGAATACTTAGATGTATTGGTTTAAAAAGTTTTTACAAATATTTTTTTTGTTGGCCTGCGTAATTTATCTGGTACATAAAAAAAACAAAAATTTCATTGATTGGAAACAAACTTTGTTGAAAACTCATTTAGGTGTGTTTTGTGTAGTCATTGATCATTTTGTACCTTTGCAACAAAAATTTTTATTTTAAAAGCAGTTAACGCAAACGCAAATCCGATTTACACTTGGCCAGTTATTTTATCTACAAATTTGGTAGTGCTCATTTCAGGGTGACAAATTTCTGATAGTGACAAAGTCTAGCCCAAATTTTGTTGGCAAAACAAAAGAGATTGAGCTAGTTGATTATAGAACTCCAGGAATTCGAGAATATTTTGATCGTTTATAGGTAAAAACTGATCTGTAGAACCTATCTGGACGAATGGCTGAATACGGGACTATTTTATTGGAAATCTTTTTTGTATAATAGTAATTTAAATATTTAGCACTGACATAAACCTTGAATAAAATTTGAAAAATTTGCGAATGTCAATTTTTTTTCGGGAATTCGAATGTGGGAAAGTACGAAGCATTTGCCCCACCATGGTTTTTAACACGCAAGATATAGTTTCAAATTAATGAAAAATTTTTCAGGAAATAACAAGGAAAATAAGGCTAAATCTCTAACTTGCTTCAGTTTTTTAAATGTTTTTATAATTTAAGCTTTTCATATTTGCTAAAAACTAATGGCGTTCAATATTTTATGTAGATTCTTTTGTTAGCAATAAATCGTTGGCGCTGCCAATTTTTTTTCCATCTATTTTCAAATACTTTATTAAACATCGACTTTACTGCCAGTCTTCTTGATATTTCCATATTTTGCTTATTCCTTTCTCTATTCTTCGTCAGTCTTTGCTGAAAAAAGAATAGGTTAGGGAAATTTATACTCTATACAGCGACGCAAAAATCACTATAATTTATATACTACTATCATCAAAAAATACTCTGTCGACTCAATTTAAACTTCACGACTTAATATTCCCCTTTAAATTTCAGATTGATATTTAATTATAGATGTTCGTGATCCCGCTTTGTTTGAATCAACTTTTACAATTCTTCGATTTTTAATATGGGATAAACTATTGGACCATGAATTTGTGTTAAATTCTGTTTCAAAAATAAACTTGACGGTCTGATCCACTGAAACAGCTACAAAAGTGTTACTATGGTGGCCATGTTTCATCGAAAACAACAATAAATGAGTGGTGTTTGTGCTTTGAAAATGGTCGTGAATCAGTAAAAGATGCTCCAATACCTGGAAAACTATCAACATCGAAACGGTCGATAAAAATTTGCTAAAAAGATGATTTGCAATCATGATTCTGAGCCAGCATTCATTAAATCATAGTTACGACTTAACATTCCCCTTTAAATTTGAGATTGATATTTTTTTTTTTTTTTTTTTTTTATGGGTCTAGCACACGTGCTACAGGGAAGTCCCTAAAGCGCTACAGGAGCGACACGTGTGCGGAGAAAGCGATTCACGTTGTTCTTGAATCGCTGTAGATTGTACTCGATGGGAAACACAGTCCTGGGTAAACCATTCCAAAGGTATGATGTTCTCCATATAAAAGACTGCTTGAAAAGTGTTGTACGAGGAGTAACAAGCTGAACCTCATACGGATGTAAAGCATTAGCGCGACGCGTACCTCTAATATGCACCGCTCTGGGAGGAATTAAACGGGCCACATCCTTCGAACACTTTCCATGAAAGTACTTGTAGAATAGGCTCAAGTCGCCAACCGTTCTTCGATGTTCCAGCGAATCAAGGCCGTCGGTCAGTTCCGGGTGTCCAATCAGACGAACAGCTCTTCTCTGGATAGAATCCAACAAATGCAGTGTATGTTTGGGAGCGGAGCTCCAAACATGGGAGCAGTATTCCATAGTTGGTCGAATTTGAGCTTTGTAAAGAATTAACAGTTGTTGTGGAGTGTAAAGCTTTCTGGTTCGAAACAATATTCCCAACTTTTGAGAAGCTCTTCTTGCTATGCCTGCAACATGTTCATGCCAGGACATATTTGCTCCCAAATTAACGCCTAACAGATTGAGTGACGATGTTAGAGAGATGGAGCGCCCCGACATAACTATGTCGGGTTCTGCAACGTTAACTTTTTTAGAAAAAACTGCCGCCTGGGTTTTTGTAGCGTTAAATTCCACTTGGTTACTGTCACCCCCAAGATAGAATTTCTTCCAGGTCTTTGTTAAGTTGAATGACTTCCTGCTGTCTGCGGATATTCGTCTGAGTAGTCGATGCCCGAGCGTTCAAAGTGAATGAAGAGATAAGTGTACTGTCATCTGCAAAGCTGTAGATTGGATTCTTGGTCTTTTCCAGCAGATCGTTAATATAAATGAGGAAGAGAGTAGGAGACAGTATGGAACCTTGGGGCACACCGGCGTTGATAGTGAAGGTGTTAGAAAGAAATCCGTCGACTGCCACTCGTAAAGAACGCTCTCTGAGGAAACATGAGAGCCACAAACAGAACTTTTCAGACATACCATAAGAACGTAGCTTAGTCAACAGCCCATCGTGCCAAACACGGTCAAATGCCTTGGATATGTCAAGAGCAACCGCTCGAGATTCTCCAAAGTGTTCAATTGCGTTGTTCCAAACATGTGTTACATAAGTCAGAAGATCTCCTGTTGATCTATTTTTACGAAAGCCATATTGGTGATCACTAATAATGTTGAATCCTTCAAGATATTTTAGAAGATGCTGATTGATAGCCTTTTCCATGACTTTCGATATTATTGAGAGTAGTGCGATTGGTCGGTAGTTATTTGGCAAGGTCTTCTTGCCTTTTTTAGGTATCGGCTGAACTGTGGCACATTTCCAGCAGGAAGGAAATATTCCCTTTCTGTAGGATAGGTTGAAAAAGTTTACAGAAAACTGGTGTTAGTTCCCTCGCACAGTTCTTGAGAACTATGGCAGGTATTCCGTCAGCGCCTGAAGCCTTTTTGGTGCCAAGCTTCATCAAAATACGTTTTATGATACGCTGTCTGAAGACAATATCGGGCATCCTTGACTGCACTATGGGAATAGTAGGTGGTGTTTTTCCTTGGAAATCGACAGTAGAATGTGAAGCAAAGAGTTCAGCCAACAAGTTCGCTTTCTCAACAGGTGTCGTTGCAATAGAATTATCTGGCCGTGTGAGTGGTGGTATGGTGGATTTGGTGAAATTTTGACTAACTGCCTTAGCGACTGACCAAAAGGACCTGGAATTGCCGGGACAAGCGAGAAGTTTGTTTCTAATCCGTTGATTGTGTACCTCCTTGGTTTCGTCGATAATTTCTTTGCATCTGTTCCTGGCACGAACAAAGATGTTACGATTTATGGTGTTAGGATCTTCACGCCACTGTCGGTATGCAAGATGTTTAGAAGCAACAGCTTCTTTGCATTTTAGGTCAAACCAAGGCTTGCCGTTGGAAGGGCATTTCTTCGAAAAAGGGATGTAAGCCTCCATACCGGCCAAAATAACATCGGAAACCTCCCTGGCGCAGTCAGATGGGTCGTCGGATCGAAAACAAACGTCCAACCAAGGGAAAGTTCGAAAATATTCCATGAGATCTTCCCATTTAGCAGATTTGTAGTGCCAAATCTTGCGTGGTTTGGGCGCCTCTCCGTCACTGATTGGTAGAATACTCGATGTCGAAAGTAGTTTATGGTCGGAAGAACCTAACGGTGGATTTACGCTGACCGTGTAAATCTCCGGATTGGTGGTTAAAAACAGATCAAGAAGACTGGCGAACTCTCCGTCTCGATCAGGGATCCGTGTTGGTTCATCAATAAGCTGAGTCAAGCCACAACTGATTGAAATTGATTCGGCTTCACGACCTTGTTCGTCGGTAGTATTTGAATATTTAAGCCAGTTGATGTTGTGGACATTAAAGTCGCCCAGGATGGCAATTTCGGCATTTGGATAGTTAATTTGTAAATGATCTATGGTGTCTGCAAGAGAAGCGAAAAGTGTTCTAAAGTTTGTATCACTTGGTGGTCGATAGAGGATACAGACGAACCTTGTGGTTGGTTGAGTCGTTATTTTTAACCACATAACATCAAAGTTTGGGGGCTCCAGAGCCTCTTCTCGTTGGCAAGAGAGGTCGCTTCTGACATAAAGACAGATTCCAAAGTTACGCCTAAATCGGGAATAGAAATCGTACCCAGGATAAAGATAGTTTGATCATAGATGTTCGTGATCCCGCTTTGTTTAAATCAGCTTTTGCAATTTTTCGATTTTTAATTTGGAAAAAACTAACGAATTTGTGTTAAATTCTGTTTCAAAAATGAAATTAACGGTCTGATACACTGAAAAAGCTACAAAAGTGTTGTTATGGTTACCAAGTTTCATCGAAAACAACAATAAATGCGTATTTGTGCTTTGAAAATGTGCGTGAATCAGTAAAAGATGACCCAACACCTGGAAGACCATCAACATCGAAACGATCGACAAAAATTTGCTAAAAAGATAATTTCCAATCATGCTTCTGAGCAAACATTCATTAAATCATAATTACGATTTAATATTCCCCTTTAAATTTCAGATTGATATTTAATCATAGATATTCGTGATCCCGCTTTGTTTAAATTAACTTTTGCAATTTTTCGATTTTTAATATGGGAAAACCTATTGGAATTTGTGTTAAATTCTGTTTCAAAAATGAAATTAACGATCTGATACACTGAAAAAGCTATAAAAGTGTTATTATGGTTACCAAGTTTCATCGAAAACAACAATACATGCGTATTTGTGGTTCAAAAATGTGCATGAATCAGTAAAAGAGGACCCAACACCTGGAAGACCATCAACATCGAAACGATCGACAAAAATTTGCTAAAAAGATAATTTCCAATCATGCTTCTTAGCAAACATTCATTGAATCATAATTACGATTTAATATTCCCCTTTAAATTTCGGATTGATATTTAATCATAGATATTCGTGATCCCGCTTTGTTTAAATTAACTTTTGCAATTTTTCGATTTTTAATATGGGAAAACCTATTGGAATTTGTGTTAAATTCTGTTTCAAAAATGAAATTGATGCTCTGATACGCTGAAAAAGCTACAAAAGTGTTATGGTCATCATGTTTTATCGAAAACATTAACAAATGAGTGGTATTTGGGGTTTGAAAATGGTCGTTAATCAGTAAAAGATGATCCAACACCTGGAAGATCATCAACATCGAAACGATCGACAAAAATTTGCCAAAAAGATGATTTCCAATCATGATTCTGAGCCAACATTCATTAAATCATAATTACGACTTAATATTCCCCTTTAAGTTTGAGATTGATATTTAATCATAGATCTTCGTAATCCCGCTTTGATTAAATCAACTTTTGCAATTTTTCGATTTTTAATATGACAAAAACTACTGGACCCCGAATTTGTGTTAAATTCTGTTTCAAAAATGAAATTGACGGTCTGATACGCTGAAAAAGCTACAAAAGTGTTATGGCGACCATGTTTTATCGAAAACATTAACAAATGAGTGGTATTTGTACTTTGAAAATGGTCGTTAATCAGTAAAAGAAGATCCAACACCGGGAAGACCATCAACATCGAAACGGTCGACAAAAATTTGCTAAAAAGATGATTTCCAATCATGATTCTGAGCCAACATTCATTAAATCACAGTTACGACTTAACATCCCACTTTAAATTTCAGATTGATATTTAATCATAGATGTTCGTGATCTCGCTTTGTTTAATCAACTTTTCGATTTTAATATGGAAAAATCTATTGGACTACGAATTTGTGTTAAATTCTGTTTCAAGAATGAAATTGACGATCTGATACGCTGAAAAAACTACAAAAGTGTTATTGCGACCACGTTTAATCGAAAACGTTAACAAATGAGTGGTATTTGTGCTTTGAAAATGGTCGTTAATCAGTAAAAGATGATCCAACACCTGGAAGACCATCAATAGCGAAACGATTGACAAAAACTTGCTAAAAAAATGATTTCCAATCATGATTCTGCGCCAATATTCAATAAATCAAATTCAAAAAATGAAATTGGCAGTCTGATATACTGAAAAAGTTACAAAAGTGTTATTATGGTGATCATGTTTCATCGAAAACAACAATAAATGAGTGGTATTTGTGCTTTGAAAATGGTTTTGAATCAGTAAAAGATGATCCAACACCTAGAAGACCATCAACATCGAAAGGGTCGGCAAAAACTTGCTAAAAAGATAATTTCCAATCATGATTCTGAGCCAGCATTCAATAAATCATAGTTGCGACTTAACATTCCCCTTTAAATTTCAGATTGATATTTGATCATAGATGTTCCTGACGCTTTGTTTAAATCAGCTTTTGCAATTTTTCGATTTTTAATATGGGAAAAACTACTGGACCCCGAATTTGTCTTAAATTCTGTTTCAAACATGAAATTGATGGTTTGATACGCTGAAAAAAATACAAAAGTATTATGGCGCCCATGTTTTATCGAAAACATTAACAAATAAGTGGTATTTGTGCTTTGAAAATGGTCGTTAATCAGTAGAAGATGATCTAACACCTGGAAGACCATCAATATCGAAACGATCGACAAAAATTTGCTAAAAAAAATTATTTCCAATCATGATTCTGAGCCAAGGTTCATTAAATCATAACTACGACTTAATATTCTCCTTTAAATTTAATATTGATATTTAATCATAGATCTTCGTGATCCCGCTTTGTTTAAATCAACTTTTGCAATTTTTCGATTTTTAATATGGGAAAAACTACTGGACCACAAATTTGTGTTAAATTCTGTTTCAAAACTGAAATTGACGGTCTGATACGCTGAAAAAGCTACAAAAGTGTTATGGTGACCATGTTTTATCGAGAACATTAACAAATTAGTGGTATTTGTGCTTTGAAAATGGTCGTTAATCAGTAAAAGATGATCCAACACCTGGAAGACCATCAACATCGAAACGATCGACAAAAATTTGCTAAAAAGATGAGTTCCAATCATATTTCTGAGAGAACATTCATTAAATCGTAATTACGACTTAACATTCCCCTTTAAAGTTGAGATTGATATTTAATCATAGATCTTCATGATCCCGCTCTGTTTAAATCAACTTTTGCAATTTTTCGATTTTTAATATGGGAAAAACTACTGGACCACAAATTTGTTTTAAATTCTGTTTCAAAAATGAAATTGACGGTCTGATACGCTGAAAAAGCTACAAAAGTGTTATTACGACCATGTTTTATCGAAAACATTAACAAATAAGTGGTATTTATGCTTTGAAAATGGTCGTTAATCAGTAAAAGATGATCCACCATCTGAAAGACCATCAATATCGAAACGATCGAGAAAAATTTGCTAAAAAGATGATTTCCAATCATGATTCTGAGCCATCATTCATTAAATCATAATGACGACTTAACATTCCCCTTTAAATTTGAGATTGATATTTAATCATAGATCTTCGTGATCCTGCTTTGTTTAAATCAACTTTTGCAATTTTTCGATTTTTAATAGGGGAAAACCTATTGGACCACGAATTTGTGTTAAATTCTGTTTCAAAAATGAAAATGATGGTCTGATACACTAAAATAGCTACAAAAGTGTTATGGTGACCATGTTTTATTGAAAACATAACAAATGAGTGGTATTTGTGCTTTGAAAATGGTCGTGAATCAGTAAAAAATGAGTCAACACCTGGAAAACCATCAATATCGCAACGGTCGACAAAAATTTGCTAAAAAGATGATTTCCAATCATGATTCTGAGCCAACCATCATTTAAATCATTACTGGTAACGAAACCTAGATATGTGAGCATGACACACAAACAAGACACAATCAAGTGAATGACATTCTACTCATGAGCCAAAAAAACTACGACGTTTTCAGTTCAAAAAGAAAGTTATACTCAGTGTTTTCTTCGATTGCCATGGTGTACCCCATCATGAATTTTATCCGGAGTCTTGTCTTCTGAGAAATTTCTGAAGTAATGCTGCCACCATGTGTTTTTGACTGAAACTAGCATATTATATCATGTCATGTCGCTTATAAAAATAACGTCGGATGTCTTTTAAGTGTCCCAAAATAAAACATGTCCTGTAAAGAAAACAAGAAAGTTGTTTTAAGCATGTTTATATTAATTTTCGGCGTTTTATATTCAGTAAATACTAATTGGTGTTCTAAAACTAACAATGAGATATACACCAGTTCTTTGTTTTTGGCTGATGGGACCGTGTTTTCCGATGCCTTTTAGTAAGTTATTTTCAGTTTGTTTATAGAATTTTATTCTTGAGCGCCCGTGTCTTTTATGTCATGTTATGTATTTTAAATCAACATTATTAGGTCTTTGTTGTGTCGTTTTGTCGTTTTTATGTTATCTTTTTTTGAGTGTAATTTCCTTCCTGGTGCTGTTAGGAATAGTTAGTTATTTTATTATTATTTTTCGAAGTAATCTGGACACCATGATTTTGACGTTATTAAACAGACTGGACTTATTTCACAAAATTTCGAACCTATTATTTTGAAATGGACATATTTGGGTTTTTTTTCGTAGCATGTAGAATACATTTTTTTAGGATTTTCACGTCTTAGTCTTATTATATCTATACAGGGTGCCCCATATGTATGAAATAATGATTCCCCACCATTTATTAATCAGTGTATCAAAAATGTTTAAATAAAAGTCTAAATTCTAGATATTATGGGTCTAACATACCATATGTTTAAATTGAACTGTTTTAGAATAAGGAGATCAAATTAAAAAAAAAATTAAGCTGGGTTGTGTCAAACATATACTGTCAAGTAAAGATTTAACGCGTCAACAAATGATTTATTGACGAAAACGTTTATTGCTGCATTTTGTAAAACTGCAATTTGAGCTTAATATCATAATGGTACATTTAACAGAAACAGAAATAATCACTTAACGATGGTTGGTTACGGAGACCGTAGAAGAACACAACAGGAGGTGTGTGGTCTTTTTAACGCAGAATATCCGAATCGAGAACCTATTACCCAATCCGTAGTTAGCAAAATATTAAAACGATTTAGACAATCAGATCACGTTAAGGATCATTCTTAATCTGGACCTCCAAAAGTTAAAACAAGCGATGATAAAAAGTTGTAAAAGATGTTATGTTGGAAATTACAGAAAATCCCTATTCAGCCACTCCTCAGCTTTGCCTAGACCACAACATAAGTAAAGGTACCTTAAGTCGTATACTGAATGAAGAAAAATTGCATCCATACAAACCCATTATATTGCCAGAATTATCTGAAGTTGACTACGATAGACGCGTTGAATTTTGCTAGGTCATGATGGAACGAATCAATAATGATCTTAACCTAATTCATAATATTGTTTTTTCTGACGAGGCCACATTTTGTCTTAACGGAAGAGTTAACAGGCATAACCGCCGGTACTGGTCTACTGAGAATCCCCTCTGGATAATCGACAGTCATTCTCAAAGACCATAAAAGATAAACTTGTGGGCAGGGATTTGTGTCGTCATATGATTGATCCCTTTTTTATCGATGGAAATCTTACAGGGCATTTATAGTAACTCTAAGAGCAAGTTATTCCAACTTGTGCAGTTTTTGGAATCTCACTATGAAATCAGTGTTCGTAGATATTTGGATGTGATTTTTCCTAATCCATGGATCGGCAGAAGAGGTACTGTAGAATGGCCTGCAAGGAGTCCCGACCTTACGCCACTCGATTTTTGTTTATGGGGTAATTTGAAAACCAAAGTTTACCGAAGTCGACCTGAAACTGTAGAAGATTTACAACCAAGAATTCAATATGAAGTAGCACAGATCACCTCAGACTCTCTGCAAAACTCTGTTCAGGCTGTTTATGACAGATTGGGTCATTGCCTTGATGTTAACGGTAGACATTTTGAGGAATTGTTGCCTTAAAAATAAACCTAGAGTATTTATTAATAGTTTTTTCTTCTTTTTTAGTGTTCCGTACGGAACACTTATAAGATCACTTTGGTGTCTGTCTGTCCGTCTGTCACACCCGATTTTCTCCGAAACTATTTGTCATAGAAAGTTGAAATTTGGTAATAATATAGAAATTGATGGCCTCATCAGAGCCGTGTAGTTTTAAAAGTTAAATTTTGAATTAAGGGGTTAGTTTTGGGGGGTGAAATCGGAAGTGAAAAAACAATTTTTTTACTAAGTACTCGAGTGTGGTGTCAAATGAAAGCTTGTGAAAACACGAGTAATATATATATATATATATATATATATATATATATATATATATATATATATATATATATATATATATGTATATGTATATATATATATATATATATATATATATATATATATATATATATATATATATATAATAATAATAATAATAATAATATGCTTTATTTTTGAAAGAAATCAAATTACAATGAACCTAGGTGCACAATTAATTCCGAGAATTTGTGCGTGCACCTATTGAAGAAATTTAAAATTTATAATTTACATACACAGCAACATATGAAACAAATTACAAACAAGTTAGATTACAAATCAATTCAACTATACTAAAGTCAAGAACAAATCTTCCTTTAACTGAAGTAACCATGTAGTGACATGTCTCTTTATTCTTGAAAATGGTTTATTTTTAAAGGCTCGTGGCATGGCGTTATATATTCTAGGGGCTGTAAAAAGCAAGTTTTTTTGTACTGAAGTAAATGTTATCCTAGCTGTACTTATGGAAAGTTTTTCCTTATATCTTGTGTTTATTGAGTATCCAGCGATATTCTTCGCGATTTTGTTATTACAAAACAACCGTATCACGGATTTTATATACAGCCTAGAAACACTTAGAACTTTTGCCTCTTGAAATAGAGTTTATGTAGGAAACCGTTTATTCTTGAATAAGCCTATTTTAAGAATTTTCTTTTGTGTTAGCTCAAGAGTATTTAAGATGGTATCATAGGCAGCCCCCCAAATACACACCCCATAATTAATAGTGGATTCCACGAGAGCCTTATAGATGTTTATGATAGATTTCTGCGATAAGCTTTACCTTAATATGCTGAACTTATACATTAACTTTCTAATTTTATTACAAACATAATCTATGTGAAAGTCCCACTTCAAATGTCTGTCAAAATAAACACCAAGATACTTCACTTTTTCCACAGAACTTATTTTTAGTTTACAATCACAGTTACTATAATTCTTACAATCATTATCATGCACTTTGATGGCCTCCACATCAGCCATCCCCGCCCTCGTCATAGAATAGCAAATAAAATGAGACTTCTCGATATTTAATGACAATAAGCTCTTGTCAAACCAAATTTTGGCAGTACTCATAATTTTCTCGGCCTCAACAGTGACTTCCTTCCAGGTATCTCGTGATATGGTAATAGCTGTGTCATCAGCGTAACAGATCACACTGTCTCTAGGTAAGACTGAAAATATTCCATCTATATAAATAGTAAAAAGTATTGGCCCAAGCACCGTACCCTGTGGCACACCACACCTCACTGGCCGGGCTCCACTGAGTGTTTCGCCAATCTTAACTTGCTGTGAACGGTTTTCCAAGTAAGACTGAAAAAGTTGTTTCGGTAAACCTCTGATTCCTTTTTCCTCTAGACGATCCAGCAAGATATGGTGCGACACAGTGTCAAAAGCCTTTGCCAAGTCTAAAAATATTGTTAGACATTTTTTTCGCGTATTAAAGCTATTGACAATGCGATCTGTCACCCTAATGAGAGCATCCTCAGTACTGAAACCCCGCCTAAAGCCATACTGATTGGCCGCCAAAAGGTTATTCACTGTCAAGAAGCTAACCAGCCTCATTCTAATGCACCCCTCCACAACCTTTGAAACATTATTAATGAGAGCAATGGGCCTGTAGTTCCGAGGCTGGTCCGTAGATCCCGCTTTGTGAAGCGGGATTACAATAGAATTCTTTAGTGTGTCAGGGAATATTCCCGTTGCAAAAATCTTGTTAATTAAATGCTGCAATGGTTGAGTTAAATAATTACTAAAACTTTTTAAGACATTATTCGAAATTCCGTCACCAATGTTTGACTCACTATTTTTTAAGGATTGAATGACCTCTTGCTCTGTTATTGGGTGTAGAAAAATACTTTTATTACAATTAGTGTTAATGTTATCCCCACTATTATTTATGGGTTTTATTATTTCTGCAGCAAGGGTTTCCCCAACCACACTAAAATACTCATTAAATTCTTCTGATATTTCCCGCTCACCGGAAACTACCGTACCATCCCTGCGAACAACATTCGCTATAGTAGGGGCACTAGCAACCTCATTGGTAGCCTGCTTTATAGTTTTCCATGTTTCTTTGGCATCTTTAAAATTTTTATCAAAAAGGTTCTTAAAATACATAGCTTTAGCCTTACCCAGTAATTTAGTTAACATTTTTCTATATTCTACGTATTTATTTTTGGCTTCTAAATTATTTGGCTGCATTACGCTGAGTTTTTTGAGTTTATCTCTCCTTCTTACAGATGTTATCAACCCAGAGTAATCCAAGGTTTTTTACGTCTGTGTTTACATTTTATATATTTTACTTCTGTAGAAAGAGAAATATGTTTATTTAAGATATTAATAAATTGATTTCCAGATGTATTAGAATCCATTGCATTCAAGACACCCTCCCATGTCTCGTTTTCCAATAATGCACCAAGACGTATTTTATTAAGTTTTTTATAATATCTTTTGTCGTTCTGTGAGCTACTTTTCAATATAATATTAAGAAGGATAGGAAAGTGGTCCGAATGACTGCCTTGTAGTATGACTGCGTTAGATGTTTTATTTGACTTAATGAAAAAATGGTCTATGCATGTTTTAGATGCATCTCCGATTCTTGTTATATTATTAATCTTGCTTTCAAAACCCCCAGCAGAAAATATATTAAGATAATTACATACATTTAAAGAAATATTCAGGTTTTCTCTTCTGAGATTCAAAATATCAAATTCGCGAAAAATCGCTGTCCCGGGCCTTATCTCGAAAATTACTTATCAAAAAATTTCGAAAAAATTCTGGAATATTCTCCACGGGGTGTAGATTGAACGAAAATTATCACGAGTGCATTACCTTTAATAATTTATCTGGTATATAAAAAAAACAAAAATTTCAAGGTCATCAGATTTCAGTGTAGATTGGAAATAAACTTTGTTGAAAACTCATTTGGGGTGTGTTTTGTGAAGTCACTGATCATTTTATACCTCTGTAACAAAATTTTTTATTTGAAAAGCAATCAACGTACGGAACACTAATTGCGCAAGTTCAACTTGCACTTGACCGGTTATTTTTATTTTAAATTTAAAATGACAATAATTTCAAAACAGTTCAGTTTAGACATATGGTATGTATGACAAATAATATCTAAAATTTCTAGTAGGATTCAAAAATAAAATAATATTTCTTCGAACTGATAGTTTAAAACATTTTATTGTCAACGTCAGCATGTGCGCCGTATAAGATCCTATAATGTTTATTTAAACATTTTTTTGATATGCTGTGCAGTCATTATTCCATACATATGGAGCACCCTGACTTTATTGGCTGCTGTTCTAAAGAACTCTGTGGAATTTACTCCAAACCATTTTCGTAGGTTAGCCAGCGAAGAAATCCTTCTTCTGCCGGGATCTCTCTTACCCTGGTTACTTAGTTGTAGTAATCGATATTTTGCAGGGTTTCTCATTATATGTCCCAAATATTCGAACTTCCTCTGTTTGATAGTATAGAAGACCTCTGGCTCACAACCCATTTTGCGGATGATCTCTTCGTTAGTGATATGGTCGATCCATGATATTCAGAGTACACATCGATACAACCATATTTCGAATGTCTGGATAATTTTTTCCATTGCAGCAGTAAGAGTCCAAGCTTCTACACCTTACAGGAGATTTGAGAACACATACGACTCTAAAATTCGTCTCTTGAAACTTAGACTAAAGTCGCGGGAGCATAGGAGATTCTAATTCTTTATTTCTTTGAATGATCCCAGCTGTCGTTAAGAGTGCATCCCAGATATTGATATGTAGCCACTTTCTCGATAGGTTGGTCATTTACTGTTAAGAATTTAGGCTGAAGCTAACTCCCATAAACAGGCAGCTTATAGATATATGATCCATAGAGCCTTTAATATTCCTCTTAGTAAAAATAATTTAAAAAAAGAACTGGACACAATTAAAAATATAGCACTCAACGGCTTCCCACCTAAAATAATTAATACCCTAATAAGCCGTAAACAAGAGCAAATAACGTTCAGCTTAATTTACCTCATAAAAGGATACCAAGGAAGAAAAACATTCATACCTTTGACATATTTTGGTGCCATTTCGGATAAAATATCTCAAGTTCTCATAGCCGAAAAAACAAGAATAGCTTTAAAACCCGCTCAAAAATTATCCAATATATTTTTCAATGCCAAAGATAAAACTAATAAACATAATAAATCAGGAGTTTACAAACTTAATTGTCAAGAGTGCAATAGCTGTTACGTAGGTCAAACAGGACGGAATTTCAGAACAAGATTCGCAGAACATAATGCATTATATAGGTTAAAAAAGGAAAAATCACACTTTGCTAAGCATTTTTTAGAAGCAGGCCATCCATTTCCCAATATTAATTGTTTATCAATATTCCATACGGCACCTAAGGGGTCAAAACTTAATTTCTTAGAATCCATAGAAATTTACAGACATTCAAAGAAGCATAATATAAATTTACTAACTACCCAAGTAGACGTCGGAAACTCCGTCCTATACCAACTTTTATAGCACCTAATGTACTCACATCTTTTCATTATATAAACATAAATACCAAAAATCTGTTTTAGTCTTAGTTAAGCCCTTGAAAGCGTAGTTGTACCACGAAATCGCGATAACGCAATTGTAACATAAAAATATAAATGTGTCAGTTAACAAACTAATTAAGTAATTTTATTGTTAAATACTATTTTTCATGAAAATGTGTTTATTTAATTTGGTTTCTAATCGGGCACGAACTTTTGCAATCACCCTATATATATATATATATATATATATATATATATATATATATATATATATATATATATAGATATATATATATATATATATATATATAGATATATATAGATATATATAGATATATATATATATATATATATATATATATATATATATATATATATATATATATATATATATATATATATATATATATATATATATATATAATGTTACACTATCTTATAAAAGCTTTCTAATATTAGCAGTAGTAGCCCCATAATAAAATAAATAGTTTTACTTAGAATTATCCAGGATCAACCCTAAATATTTGTCAAAGCTTATAACGTATCCTACAATAACAAAAAGGAGTGGCCAAAACACACACATTTCTCTGACAAACTTACTTTTCTCGCTGAACTGCTCCCACATGTATACACGTGCGTGAGCCATCAGCTTTCGGCATTTTGTTTGCCTATCACGTCACATTTTTGTCACCCCTTATGTGTTATCTTTTTCCTTTATCACTTTTTTTATTTCCATCTGTATTGTATACCTGTAGCGTAATATTTTATAGTTGATGGAATATAAAGAATGATGGAAACATCTGCAAAATACAAGATTTTTTATTTATTTCTTTATTTCGTTTTGAGTTACAGACAGGATAATTCTTACTGATGTAATCACTTCTGTAATATTCAAAATGAATCTCCTACGTATTTTTAATATATCTCAAATTTGTACTAAGAAGTTATAACAGATCGAGTACATATTAATAAACAATCCCTTCAATTGTGTTGAAGATAAAACCAGAAACGTCTAAATTTTCATCACATATAGGTCAGTCAATAAGTTGTGAAAGCTGAAATAAAACAAGATGAATTAATGAGTCGAAATACATTTATTATTCAGTATAATCTCCCTTAAACCCAATACATTATTTTCAGCAATTTTACAATTTATTTACCCCCTCTCTGAAGTGGTTTTTCGGAAGACCTTCAAAATACCAATCTACGGATGCTTCCTTATCATTTGTTGGAAAATGGTTCCCACGTAGAATTCTTTTGAGGTTTGTAAACAGATAGATGTAAGTCAGACGGAGCCAGATCTGGTGAATAGGGCGGATGTTCTAACAATTCGTACTTTAATCCGACTCGTTTTGCTGTTGCCAAGGCACCTCTGTGAGCAGGTACATTATCATGATGAAAACAGAATATCGAGTGGCCTAAGGTCGGGACTCCTTGCAGGCCATTCTACAGCACCTCTTCTGCCTATCCATTGACTAGGAAAAATCGCATCTAATTATTTACGAACTTTGATTTCATAGTGAGGAGGTGCTCCGTTGATACCACAGATTCCTGTTAGGGGTATCCAAATTATTTTCATCGGGAAAAAAACCTGCACAAGTTTGAATAACTTGCTCTTAGAGTAACTATAAGTACCCCTCTCCTGTAAAATTTCCATCGATAAAAAAGGGACGTCCATAAATCCCTTCCCACACGTTTATCTTTTGTGATCTTTGAGAATGACTGTCGATTATCCAGTGGGGATTCTCAGTAGACCAGTACCGGTAGTTACGCCTCGTCAGAAAAAACAATATGAATGAGGTTAGGATCATTATTGATTCGTTCCATCATGACCTCACAAAATTCAACGCGTTTTTCGTAGTCATCTTTAGATAATTCTTGCAATAGAATAGGCTTGTATGGATGCAATTTTTCTTCATTCAGTATACGACTTAAGGTACCTTTACTTATGTTGTGGTCTAGGCAAAGCCGACGAGTGGCTGTATGGGTATTTTCTGTAATTTCCAATGAAACATCTAACTTTTTATCATCGCTTGTTTTAACTTTTGGAGGTCCAGATTTAGAACGATCTTTTACATGACCTGATTGTCGAAATCGTTTTAATGTTTTACTAACTATGGATTGGGTAATAGGTTCTCGATTCTGATATTCTGCCTTAAAAAGATCACACACCTTCTGTTGTGTTCTCCTACGATCTCCGTAACCAACCATCATTAACAAAGTGATTCTTTCAGTTTCTGTTAAATGTACTATTATGATATTACGCTCATATTGCAGTTTCACAAAATGCAGCAATCAACGTTTTCGTCAATAAATCATTTTTTGACGCGTTAAGTCGTTACCTGACAGTAAATGTTTGACACAAGCCAGCTTAATTTTTTTTTTAATTTGACCTTAATTTCAAATATCAATAATTCCAAAACAGTTTAATTTAGACATACGGTATGTTAGACAAATAATATCTAGAATTTTTTGTAGGATTCAAAAATAAAATAATATACAGGGCATTCCACTTAAAAAAATTTAAGATGGCATAATTTCTTCGAACTGACAGTTCAAAACATTTTTTTGTTAACTTCAGTATATCCGCTGTATAGCACCCTATAACTTTTATTTAAACATTTTTTTGATACACTGATTAATAAATGCTGTGTAATTATTATTCCATACGTATAGGGCAGCCTGTATATATATATATATATATATATATATATATATATATATATATATATATATATATATATATATATACTCGTATACTAAGTTGGGAATGTGGAATCTTTGGCACAATGATACTACTCAGTATATATCACCACTACACCAAACACTTTATTTTTGCACTCGACGCGCGTTTCGCTAACCATGTTAGCTTCATCAGGAGCGATGATTGACTAAAGGTAAACTACATATCTACCCTATTTATACTTAGCCTAACCCTAGAATTACTCAAGCGGAACTAATGACATAGGCAAGGCCATCAGTTCCGGTCTAGTAACCAGTATAGGGGACTATAAGGAATAGGCCCTCTGTCTTTATTTAAACTACTTTTACATTTTATGATTTCCATACTTTCGTATGCGTTCAACAATCTCCTATCAGATACATTTTTTATTAATCTTAGATTATCTAATGTTACAGTATGATCAGCTTCAAGGGCATGTTCGGCAATGCTAGACTTTTCTGTTCTATTGTATCTTAAGTGTGCTAAATGTTCTTTAAATCGTGTTTTAATTGACCTTTTAGTTTGCCCAACATACTTTTTGTCACAATCATTACAACTAATTTCATAAATTCCACTTTTCTCACAATTGGGAATCTTATCTTTGGGATTTCCTAAGATATTCCTCAGATTATCTGATGACTTATAGACTAAGGTGAGGCCTACCTTATTAAATACCTTATTGAGTCCCTTGCTATATTTCGGATTATATGGTATGGAGACATACTTGGTGTTATTTTCTTCGCGTGTAAAAAAGGTGGAATTCTGATTTTTGATACAAAGAAAGCAAATATTGATGATTTTGTTTCTAAATTAAATAGCCGGTATGATTCAATTAAATTCACGTACGAAATTGAGAACAAAGGACAATTGCCTTTTCTAGATATTTTAATTATTAAAAATAATAATAGATTAGAATTTGATATCTATAGGAAGGACACAGTAACAGATAGATATATTCCTAATGATTCATTTCATTGCAAACAACATAAATTAGCCTCAATACATTTTTTAGTTAATCGTTTGGTCACTTTCCCTCTGAATAGAGTAAACTTTTAATAAAGAAAGGAATCGTATTAGAAATATAACTAGAGTTAATGGTTATGACGATGACTTAGTAAATAAGCTAATAAATAGACATAAATTTAGGTCTAATATTCAGAATTCCACCTTTTTTACACGCGAAGAAAATAACACCAAGTATGTCTCCATACCATATAATCCGAAATATAGCAAGGGACTCAATAAGGTATTTAATAAGGTAGGCCTCACCTTAGTCTATAAGTCATCAGATAATCTGAGGAATATCTTAGGAAATCCCAAAGATAAGATTCCCAATTGTGAGAAAAGTGGAATTTATGAAATTAGTTGTAATGATTGTGACAAAAAGTATGTTGGGCAAACTAAAAGGTCAATTAAAACACGATTTAAAGAACATTTAGCACACTTAAGATACAATAGAACAGAAAAGTCTAGCATTGCCGAACATGCCCTTGAAGCTGATCATACTGTAACATTAGATAATCTAAGATTAATAAAAAATGTATCTGATAGGAGATTGTTGAACGCATACGAAAGTATGGAAATCATAAAATGTAAAAGTAGTTTAAATAAAGACAGAGGGCCTATTCCTTATAGTCCCCTATACTGGTTACTAGACCGGAACTGATGGCCTTGCCTATGTCATTAGTTCCGCTTGAGTAATTCTAGGGTTAGGCTAAGTATAAATAGGGTAGATATGTAGTTTACCTTTGGTCAATCATCGCTCCTGATGAAGCTAACATGGTTAGCGAAACGCGCGTCGAGTGCAAAAATAAAGTGTTTGGTGTAGTGGTGATATATACTCGTATCTTATAGAAGATTTCTAGGATGTCTAAATTTATCATTGAATTTCAAAATAATAAAATCGGTAAAAGCCGAAAATACATAAGCCGATATACATATATTATTATATATAATTTTAAAATCATGATAACTCAGCCATATGGTTTTTCCAGAGGATACTCTACAAAATCTGATACTACAAACTGCCTCCAGGAGATTTATCGGAGACTGAATCAAGCTGGATGAACATATTTCTCGATCTAACACAGGAATTTGACACCATAAACACGGACTTTTGGGTTAATAAAATTTATGCTCTAAGAAGAAGAGGTGCTTTGATTAGCTGGATACGGTCTTATTTAACTAATAGTAGGTGTGACATAGATTGACACGCTTCAGGGCAACGTGTTAGGTCCTCTGATGTTCCTATTAAACATTAACGACCTACCTGACGTAGAAGCGTTTACTATTTGCGGATGATACTTCTTCAAGAAATAATTCACTCTTTTTACATTTTTCTAGAGGTTTTAGAAAAAATGAGTTAATTATAATTAATTAAGTAATATATTTCTAAAATAACATTAGAAAAAATATTTTTGGGACACTTTCTACATTGTTCCTTGCCTGTCTGCTTCATTGCCGCGACTAGATTTGAACGTCAAGATACCGGCGAAAGAATTGCGTGCATTTGTTTGACCTTTTGCTTCATGTTATTTCAAATGTTTTTGTGTCGCAGGCTACTCGACATCGCGGCATGCAACGTTTCTGCCTGAAATTAAAAAGTAAAACAAAACTTTCAAAGCTATTTTTATGTTAAATAGTGAAAACTGACGGAGATTAGATGTGTCAGAAGTCTGCATCGTGTTTGTAAAATAACTACGAAAACTAAATAGCACGAGGTAAAACTGGAAAACACTGTATACTGGGCCAGTGGTCAAAATGTTGATTTAAACGGGGGGTTACTTCTGACATAGTAGGTAAATTATTGTTTTTACTTCCCTTGCTAAAGGGATGTAATGTATTCGTAAAAAATACCCTCCGTAATTTTTGCTTTCCTTTACGTTTTAGGTGTCTTAGATCATCATCATCATTAGCTTATTCCATCCATAATTGGAAGTGAGTCTCCCCAAGTTGTCTCTACTGAGCCTTTTGCATCCAGTGGTGCCCCGCTAATCTTTTTATGTTGTCCGTCCATCTTGTCTGTGGACTACCTCTGCATCTTATATGTTTTCTAGGCCTCCATTCAACCATACGGCGCGTCCGTCTGTTATCATTCATCCTTGCGATATGGTCAGCCCAATTCCACCTTAATATACATATTCGTTGTATTACATCTGTCACTTTTGATCTTCTTCGCATCTCGATGTTAGCAATACGATCTTGGAGCCTAATATTTAGCGTTCTCCTCTCCATTGCTCTTTGGGTTACCTGAAGTATTTCTATTATACTTTTATTTAAAGCTCACGTTTCTGTGCCATATGTTAATACTGGCAGGGCATATTGATGGAACACTCTGGCTTTTATTGTATTTGAGATGTCCAGTTTAAATCTGGATTATAACCTTCTGAACGCAGACCAAGCTAATGAGACTCTTCGATCCAAGTGAGCCTTTAAATTTGTTTTTGATATTTCGTTTTTTTTTTGTCCTGAATTCTTCTGTTAACAGTTCCTGAGTATTATCTTCAGTTTCGCTGTTCAGATATTTGCTTTTGGTGAAGTTTATTTTTAGACCTATTTCTCGAGAGTTGTTATTTAATTCTGCCAGCATTTCTTGTAATTCTTCTTTTGTGCTAGCGATCAGAGTGAGGGCATCTGCGAACCTTAAGTGATTTAATCGTTCACTGTCTATTAGTATTCCTTTATTTTCCCACTTTAGCAATTTGAACATCTCTTCTAGAGTCAACGTGAACAGCTTTGGGGATATTGAGTCACCTTGTCTAATTCCTCTTTTAATTTCGATTTAATTTGTTTTTTTCTTCAATATATATATATATATATATATATATATATATATATATATATATATATATATATATATATATATATATATATATGTATATATATATGTATATTATATATATATATATATATATATATATATATATATGTATATATAATATATATATATATATATATATATATATATATATATATATAATATATATATATATATATATATATATATATATATATATATATATATATATATATATATATATACATATATATATGTATATATATATATATATATATATATATATATATATATATATTATATATACATATGTATAATATATATATATATATATATATATATATATATATATATATATATATATATATATATATATATATATAGAGCAAAGGGTGTCAAGTCCATAATTACTAATTTAGGGAAATCGCAATTTAAAGTTTGGCTATTTTTGTTAAATCAGGATGCGAATGTTTTGTTAACTTAAAATACTCACCTGGTTTTTGATATAAGAATGGAGGAAGGACTTGGTCCTCTATACCCATATGAAGAGGAAAAAATACTTTAACCGAGAACGAACATAACTCATTTTTCACAAATTTGGACTTAACACCCTTTGCGCTGCACACAGATATATATATATATATATATATATATATATATATATATATATATATATATATATATATATATATACATGTTTAAGAAAAGATGTGTATTTTTCATCAACTCTGCTATTATTTAAGGCTTAGATCACGAAAACATTTTTTCCCATTTCTGTCGGTGTGTTTGTCTGACTGTCGGCCTGTTGATCTGTCGATCTGTTGGCACCACAACTCTCGAACAGTCAGAAATATGGAATTCGTTTGTTTTCAGTTATTTTACGTTAACCACATATACTTGAAGAGGATCCCTCGAAAAGCGCTACCTGCTTTTCAGCGTTGATCATGTCAACCACTCTGTCGGCTTGAAAGCTTTCAATAGAGTAATAGGTATGCGTATTTAGTACAATTCGTTGTATCCTACCATCGTGTTCCGTAACTTCTTGGATAAGTACCAGTAAATTTTGTTCTCCTGTTTGTCAATCCTAACCTGACTGACGAGCCGTGATACAGTGAAACGCGTCTCAGGATGGATTTGACGAATAAGAGAACAGTGGGTAAACCGCTGAAAAATATGGACTTCGTCCGTTTTCAGTTATTTTACATTAAGCACATACTACTGTGATCAAAAAATAGTAAGACTTTTGAAATAAAACGCAAACGGGTTATTTATTTTTCCAAATTTATTTCGACCTCCCCTTGGATAGAATGCATTTATGCCAACGTTTTTTTCCAGTCTTCGAAACAGTTGTTCAATTCGATTTCTGGAATGGCCTTTAAAACCTTCTTCGATTCGGTTTTAATCTCCTCAATCGACCCAAAACGATGTCCTCGAAGCGGTTTTTTGAGTTTAGGGAATAGCCAGAAGTCCGACGGAGCTAAATCAGGCGAGGGCGATTGCGGAATGTTATGAGTTGAATTTTTGATGAAAAAGTCGCGAAGAACCAATGCTGTGTGAGAAGGCGCATTATCGCGATGAAAAAACCAAGAGTTATCGGCCCATAATTCCGGCCTCTTGAGACGTTCGGGAAGCCGAAAAACAATTTTTAAAACAAAATTTAATGCCACTTTGCTGAATTTTTTCACTCATGTTAAAAATCGAAAAACGCACGTTTGTTGTTGAACGAATGCAAGCGAATCTTATTAATTACTGACGCTATGGTCTTAAAAGTTGACACAGATAGCAGTTAAGGTCCTACCAACCTAACGAAAAAAAAAATAATAATCCGATTTGGAAATGCCCGGGCGATTTAAATTTAAAAGTTACTATTTTTTAATCACAGTAGTATGCCTGAAGAGGATCCCTCGAAAAGCGCTACCTGCTTTTAAACGTTGACTGTATTAACCTCTCTGTCAGCTCGGTAGCTGCTGTGTCAGCTTTCGATGGAGTACTAGGTATACATACTTACAGTGGTCTCGAACGTCAAAATGCGAAATCGGTAGAGTTGTCCACTAATATCGGTATATTTGTACCCAAAATCGGTATATGAAAAAAAAAATACAATATTCAATCAAATTTGTTCATTTTAATTTTCTTTATCTTTGTAAAATAATAGGATCTTAGAGTATATACTAAGTATACAATTAAAACTAATAAGAGTAATTTTTTTTACAATATTTTGTATGTATATGAGTGAATAAACACTAGTGAATACTAGTAAAATATAATGAAATCAAAATAACAAAAATATAACAGACTAAGTAATTTGTAATTCGTTTATTACTAAAGATATCTAACATCACTAACTTAAATTTAATTAATTTTTACGATTTTTAGGATTATATCAATTTTCTTTGGCCATAGCCGCAGTAATCTTTGAATTAATTTCGAAGCCATAACAATTAGCGTCATTAAATAGTCGTTTTGTATGTAATAGACCAGTGATTGACTCAGTAGATAGCTTATTTCGCTGTTTTGTTTTCATAAGATTAATATGCGAGAATATACGTTCAACATTAGCGGATGAGTGGGGCAATGATAAAATAGTAAAGCTGAAAGTAGACAACAAACGAAACATTTGAATGTCATCGCTTATTCTTTAGTAAACTGACATTATCCCAAAGTAGTTCTGTGTCATTAGGAAATGTTTCGATTTGTTCACAGTTTCTTAAAATAGGCTGTATTAATTTGTCGGAAATCATTGTTCTGAACAATATTGGGAAAGAGTCTACTAACAGGAATTATCGAAGCAGTTTTGCCACTTTTCACATTCGTTGCTTCAATTATGTCTAAACCTTTTATTGGATTATTTTTCAGTGGAGACCGCGCAGTTATTTGCTTGCAAGTTTCGATATAAAAATCTAGGGATCTGGGTTTAAACAAATTTATTTGATCTGGGCTTAAATCTGAATTACTAAGTAGTGTATTAGACGCCGCAGTGCCATAGTATACAGCATCGATATCCATAAAATGTCTAGGATTTTTAAAATTAACATTTTTAATTGGAGTACTTGTTAAATATTCTCTTTTTAAAAAGCAATCAAAAAAATTTCTTAATGTTTGACTTATTTTCTCATATAAAATATGAATTTTCGGATGTTCTGCCGGCATTTTTTTTGTTTAAATCGTTAAATAATGGTAACACAAAATTTAAAAATTCCAAAAATAGCAATGTAGTGGGATCTTGAAGCTTCTGTAATATATTTTCTACAGCTAAAAGGTGATCATTATTAGGTACTTGGTCTATGAAAAATAGTTTTATCATGTACTGATAACCAGCGTGTCTGAGAGGGGTGAAGTATTTTATGTACTTTCAAGCCACAAAAAATTTGTCTTGAAACTCTGCAACTCTTCTTGGACTAGAAGAAAAGTAATTGTAAATGTCCCTTATAAGATCTTCTATAAAGCGTGGCAGTTTGGTACGAGTATATGACGCGCAAAGATGAAACGAATGTAATGTGCACTTAAGTATGAAAATATTGGGAATTTCGTTTTGCAGCAGTGTCACAACAGAATTATTAAACCCCATCATTACGTTTGCCCCACCAGATGCAAAAGCTATTAGATTATTTTTATATCGAATATCGTCGATTGTAAAAAAGTTTACAGTACGTTTAAATAAGGATACTACATTCGCAGCTTCTAATGGAATAAGAGCAAAAAAAACAATCACAGATGCGATACTCTTTCACATATCGCACAATTCTTCTTCCCATTCTTTTCTATAAAATTTTAGGTATTTTTCCTTTTTGCACTCACGCTTGTACTCGGTTCTTCGTCTGACGATATTTTGACTTGGTATTATAGTAATATTTTTGGTAGATACTACTAGTAGACGCTATTAGTAACTTGGAGAAAGTTTCTCGTCTAAATAATGAAAATTAATGAAACAATAAACTCCGAATTCTTGTTTATGTAGACGACGCGAATTAGCTCTGGGGATCCCCTGAAAAGGTCGAGTTACGAGTTGTAGGACATAAGGATATTCCCCAAAAGATATCGGGAATATTTTGCAATAATTACTTATCATACAATCGAGGGAGTCCCCGTTAAAACATAAACGAAAAGGGTTGCCAACTTGGAAATGTAAAATCGGTAAAAAAAATCTGAAAAATTTCCTTGTAATCTCAGAAATCGTGGAAAAATCGTTAAATTTCGGTATTTTGATAGGATAGACCCCATATCGGTAGAAATTCGAGAGCACTGTATACTTAGTACAATTCGTTGTTTCCTACCGTCATATTATAATACTTGAAATAGAAATGAATCCTATAGTTTTGAGCAATATTCTTTTAGGGGAGGAGCTGAAAGGGGTGGGTGTCGATATACTGTATGGTTTTAATGAAAATTTACTTTCCCTTCACTTAAAAAGCCAAGAAAAGTACTTGCTAAACCACTCGACAGATTTTTCCCTCTTAAAATGCTAGTTTTGATTTAAATATGCAAAGATAAGCGAGAAATTCCAAGCTTGATAAATTAGCCGACCGACCTGTTGACAGCATGACATCTCTAAACTGTTGAATTCTTAATTTCACCCACATTATTCAATGACAGCATCGCCATTTGAACTGTTGAATTCTTAATTTTAGGTATATTAGGCCAATTTAAATAGATTAACTTCACAAAAAGAAAAAAAAAGTATTTAAATTTTTTCGACGCTTCTCGGACAGTCCGTTCATCATTTTGGATATTAACGGGGCTTAATCATCAATTTACTTTCGGTTCGCTAGATGTTATTCGCAGGTAAAGGTGGGCGATTCGGGTCTTTTTGGAGATCCGGTTTATTAGAGCTGAACAAGTATAGATATTCAGTTCCAAATTGTCCTGCTGCTCGCTAAGGGAACTTCCTGCTCCTGCTACAGAGTAGAACTGTCCTATCGTCTCCCTTACTGCGATTTATTTAGGCACAGAAACTCATGCCCTCTCTGTTTCAAACGACTTTTATTTTTGCATTTGTCCTGTAGTGCAGTTCTGTTAAACTAGTTGATCATTCAAGAAATTTTTCCCTACTAAATAGAGAAAAAGAGATGACATGAGTTGGTCTTCATCTACCCCTGATTTGATACTGCTGGATTTTTTTTTCTTTTGGTGATCTCTCTCTACTAGGAGTTTATAGTAACAATTTTCAGTCCTTGAAACACTCAAAATAAAAAATCTGGTAAATAAAGGCACCGGTCACGGAAACGACGTGCCGAGCGGTGAGCAATAATTTGACCGCTAGCTTTTCATAAATATTTTGAAATTAATCTTTTTTATGACGTATACATTTTTAAATGAAACTAAAGATGATGGGAATACCGATTGCCCGATTTTAATTGGATAACGCTGTACCATAAATCGATTTTAAAATCATAATTACATTTACCCGGAGGGGTCATATTTCTTTTCTTTACTTTACCATGTTTACAACCTTGTGTCACCCCGCATTTCTGCTCAAAAGTTCCGTGCGGTCAACGAGGTTCATTCTATGGAGAAGTTGAATATAGAGGGTTTTGAATAAATTTAAATGAAACTACAGTTGAATTCATAAGACTGTCTATGTACTGTAAAGATTAGTCTCAACCACTGTCCAGTAACTATTGATAATGTGAATTGAGTCTTTGTCGAAACTTTTGCTGGCGTTTATTTTATTACCTTTTTTACAAGAAAGCAAATAAAATTTTGGTGAATTACGTATTAACATTTTTTTTATTATAATGTATAATTATAATTTATTGTATAGTGATAAGTAGTAATTTTAAAATATAATAATTTTTTTTATATTATCTTTGTATATTAAACGGGGTTAGGGTCGATTTTTTTCCTTTATTAATGAGACCCACTATTTTTTATTTAACAGCTTTGTGGAAGCAAAATAAAAACATATCAAATAGGTTTTTTACTGAACTTTTACAAGATAAATACCTAAATGGTAAACGATTTTTTGATGTACCCTAAATCGGTACTTTATTGGTTGGTTATATTTTTGTATAATTCATTTAGGTAATTTTATTTAACTTTAATTATGCTGTGTGCAACGTACATCCATACGAAATAAATAAAAAAATGTACCTTGAATGTGCAACGAATCTTCATATAAAATATCTTAAATTGTCCGTGACAAATTTAAAACTTAACCAACTGTACCAATGACGCAATCTATATATATACATATATATATATATATATATATATATATATATATATATATATATATATATATATATATATATATATATATATATATATATATATATATGGTCAACTGATAGAGAAAGGAAGAGAATATAACATCAAAATTAATCTCTGCTTCATCGACTGTCAGAAAGCCTTTGACCAGGTGAGATGGCCAAAACACCATCGTCGATTCTGAAAGAAATCCTACCTATTATAGGTAATACAAACGCTTTACGAATTCAACACAGCCAAGTGCGTGTTAATAACATGTACACTTAAAGCTTCACCACGAAAACTGGTGTCCGTCAAGAATGCATTCTTTCGTCACTACAGTTCAGCATTTATACGGAGTACATAATGCGCGAAGTTTTCAATAACTGGAATGATGGTATCGCCGTTGGAGGAAAACGCATAGACTATGCAGATGACATCTTGATTATAGCCACAAATAAAAGTGAATTAGAGATCAATATGCAAAGACCGATAAAGATCAGTTAAAACTACGGTTTGGAAGTAAAGAACAACAAAACAAAAAATAATGGTCATTAGTAGAACGAATGATAACCTCAACATCTACTAGGGTATGAAATCGTAGATTCCCATCAATACCTTGGGTCTCTAATTAACAATACCAGCCAGTGTCACTCAGAAATACGTATACTCTTAATTACTCGCTTTGCAACCACAAAATTAGTCAAAATATGGAAAAACTCGAGCATCTCGCAATCGACTAAGTTAGGGCTGGCAAGAATGCTTTATTTCCGATTGCAACATATGCATCGGAAACATGGACGATAAAGAAAACTGATAGAATTAAAATTGCTGCATTTGAGATGTGGGTGTATGAATTTTCAGGATACCGTGGATGGAATATCGAACTAATCAGTCTATTTTACAAGAACTAAAAATTGCTAAAAATACTGAACTCGCTTATAAACCAGACATACTTGAGGTATTTCCGCCACCTCAACAGAAGACAATAACTGGAGTTATTGGTCATACAGGAAAGGTTAAAGGCAAGCGCTGCCAGGGTAAATCACCGTCACGTTGGGTGGATCAGATGAAACAGTTAAGTGGGAAGTCATTACATGAAGCATCAGAGCATGCAGAGAACCGAGAACAGTGGTAGATGATTGTTCGTCCCATTTATTGAGCACAGAGTCACCATACCCTCTCGAAGGTGAAAGGACTTAGAAAGAGGATGATATAATATATATATATATATATATATATATATATATATATTATATATATATATATATATATATATATATATATATATAAAACTAAGGTATCGACTAGGAACAAAAATTTAAACAACTGATCACCACCTATGTTTGTTATATTACTGCTGACAATTGTTTCGACAGACTGGGTCTTCTTCTAACTAACAAAGTATGTTACAGGATATATAATTCACCTTGTTACAAGTACTAAATTAATTAGCAATTTTTTACCTTAGTATCTAAAACAAGTTCAATAAAGGAAACCCACTCCCATCTAATTTCTGTTCTAAACAATTCAGTAATTTCCCTTTCTTTTCATTATGCAAAATTCTGAAATCTTCATTGTAAGTATGATTTTCATCTGTTAAATGTTTAGCATAGTGAGATATGTTATTTTTCATTTTATAACTTTGTTTATGTTCCTTTATTCTTTTATAAAAAGGTCTGCCTGTTTGTCCTATATAGGTGTACCACAGCATAATTCGTAAAGTCCTGTTTTATTTTTCTTTTTTTGTTTTACTTTTACTATTTTTAATATGTCGAGTTAACGTATAATTGGCCCGGAAGGCAATGATTTTTATGGAAAAAATTTTGAATTTTATTAGTCAGTTTACGGGTATAGGTGAGTGTATGAAACTGATCTTTGCTTAGTTGTTTTTTGCGGATACACAAGTCCTATAGCTTTTTTTAAATTGTTTTTTCATTAAAATATTATCTACAAAGTCACTCCAGTACCCACTGTTTATATATATGTCAGTCTTTAAATAAATATAAGTCTCCCAAACGAAGTGTCAAAACATCGAAAAATATAAACTTTTCGTTTTACCGTAACGCATTCACAGAAGAAAATCCGAAAAAAGTCGTTTAGAGAAGTCAAAAATGAAGAAAATGTTGATTTGTCTCTACAATTCGGTAGGTATAGTGCACAAGAAACTTATTCCACTTGGCCAAACGGTTAATGTTGTGTATTGTAATAAAACGTTTATTGTCGTTCATTCGTCGTGTACGGCCACAACATCGTAAAAATAGAAGTTGACAACTGTAACACCATTATGCACCATATTATCGTTCGACGATTATTACTGATTTTTTGACCAAGAACGGCAACTATTCACAGTATTCGCCTGATCTGTCTATCTATTCTCAAAATTACATTTGTCAATGAAAGGAAAGCGCTACACGGATTTTGAAGGCATCTAAAAGGCGTCGACCAGGATAATGAAGGACATTTCAGAAGATAAGCTATAAAACTCATTTAACATGGTTATTGACCGTGCAAAACGCGCTGCACCGAGTCCGAAGGGGACTATTTTTAACATAATACATGAATTTTGTCAAAATAATAAAGTATAAAGAGTCAAATTTAGCTAATTAAAATGTTTTTACTCATGATACTTCCATAAATGTTTTTTTTCTCTACAGGCTTAGCACAATTAGTTTTATTTTGAACAGCAGGTTTATTCAGGATTACTTAACAATAATTAGAATCTTAGAATAGGGAAATGTGTACTTGTGGCACCCGATAAACTGATCTAAGGTGTAGATTTTCACGAAATTCATAATTCCACGATTTTTTCACTAAGGTCATATTTACATATTCTGGTGAGTTATGAGCTGGCTTATCAGCCCTCTAAGGAAATACGTTAGTTTGTGGGACACCCGGTATATATATATATATATATATATATGTAGAAGATTTGGGTAATCTTGGCTGATTAATAAGAAGAAAGACCAAAGATATTGGGGTTACAGTCAGCGGAAGGCCAAATACTCGTAAAAATCTCTTTTATTTAATAATCAAGCTTTCGAAAAATTCTTTATTTTTATTATTAAGATTTCTAAAAGGATATAAAAGAAATGTAAGTATTTGATTTAATTGTATAAAATTATTTTCTTATTAACTTAATATTCCTTAAATTAATAATTATTAAAATTATACTTACAAACTATGAGATTCAAATTTTATTATTTGTTTTATGAATACATTTTGTAAAAGAAAGTGATATATTTAGATTTGAAAATGGAAAAAAAATTAGTTTACCGGAACCACACTAACACATGGTACAAACTTTAATTTATTTGTCGGCGGTCATAACATTAATGAGGTTAAGGTACCATTGTTAATAGTGTGTCAGGTATTGGTTCCCGTATGTTTACAGATTTTGAAGGAGTGATTATTGTATGAGAAACCTTTTTGGTGTTTGTAAGAAGCATGTGACATTTTGTTGTAAATTAAGATAGAGAATTAACGAATGTTGTATTAGGCAGGCTTCTGTCTTTTGACAATTTTAAAATATATGAATAAATGTCACATAAGTCCTGTGTATCTGACCATTTCCAAAAATTTCCGCTTAGTGTAGTTTATTTCATTAAACAAAACTGATGCATTTTCATAGTCATTTCTATGATCGTTATTAATAACATGTTCTGCTAACGAGCATGAGGTAATGCCTCTTCGGTAATCACTTTTGTGGGAAATGATTCGTCCTTTTAGACTTTGAGAAGTTTGACCGACGTAGGAAAGGTCACAATTACGACAGGGTAATTTATAAACAACATTGGTTTTTTGTTGAATATTAATGTGAGTTTTAAGTTTAGAATAAAGAAATTTGAGTTTATTTTCAATTTTATTTGCAAATTTGATGTTAAGACCTTTGAAATCTAATACTAGTTTGGGAGCAAGCTCATTGAAGAAGGGCAAGGACATGTACTGCATAACTGGTGTAGTTTCAGGGGGTTGAGCTGGACCTGGGTTATTTGGATTTTGATTTAGTATCGGAAGGTTGGTCGAAAAAATTAATCTATATGTTAGTTTTTCTGGATAAGAGTTTTTGATGAAAAGGGATTTTAGTTCTAGAAGCATTTGTTGTTGAAAGGTGGGATGAGTCAATCTCATGACCCTTGATTTTATTGCGGATACTAGACCAAGTTTCATTTTTTTTAGGGTGAATTTGAGTGAAAATTGACATATCTGCCACTGCTGACAGGTTTTCTTTACCACTTGGTGTATATTTGGTTGTTTTCATTACGGGTTAATAACATGTCGAAGAAGGGGACAGACCTGTTTGTCCACCTCGACAGTAAATTTTAAAAACTCGTTTTCTCTCTGTTAAAAACTTCAAGTGTTTTTCAACCATGTCAGAGGGAACCGACAATATTAAATCGTCTACAAACCTTTTAAGAAAGGTAGAAGAAAAGGTAGTCTGCCTACACAGCGTGAAACCAAAGTGTCTAAGACGTAACTGCTGATGATTGGGAAAATACTGGATCCTATAGAAATACCAAAATAATACTCCTTTTAACATGAATAAAAGGTCAGATACACAGGACTTATGTGACATTTATTTATATATTTTAGAATTGTCAAAAGACAGAAGCTTGCCTAATACAACATCCATTAATTCTCTGTCTTAATTTACAACCAACCAAATGTCACATGCTTCTTACTAACACCAAAAACGTTTCTCATACAATAATGACTCCTTTAAAATCTGTAAACATTTAAGAACAACGTGAATTGCTTTTTCCGCACACGTGTCGCTCCTGTAGCGCTTTAGGGACTTCCCTGCAGCACGTGTGCTAGACCCATAAAAAAAAAAAACCAATACCTGACACATTATTAACAATGATACTTTAACCTCATTAATGTTATGACCGCCGACATTAAAATAAATTAAAGTTGTACCATGTGTTAGTGTGGTTCCGGTAAACTAATTTTTCCATTTTCAAATCTAAATATATCACTTTCTTATACAAAATGTATTCATAAACAAAGAATAAACCTTCTTCAAAAAAACTAAAACCATTATGGTGAAACTAAGACTTAATCAAAATGCAGGTTCTATAAAATTTTAATCTCATAGTTTGTAAGCATAATTTTAGCAATTATTAATATAAGGAATATTAAGTTAATAAGAAATTTTTATACAATTAAATCAAATACTTACATTTTTTTTATATCTTTTTAGAAATTTTCATAATGAAAATAAAGAATTTTCGAAAGCTTAATTATTAAACAAAAGAGACTTTATTTGCCCTTCCGCTAGCTGCAAACCCGAATATCTTTGGTCTTTCTATATATATATATATATATATATATATATATATATATATATATATATATATATATATATATATATATATAGATATATATATATATATATATATAGATATACATATATAGATATATACAGTCCCTGGCCAAATTATTAGACACACTGCAAGATTTCATGTAAAATATTAATTACCAAGTGATATTGTACCGTTTTATTATTTTAAATTGTTTTTATTTTTTTATATTATCCAATCAATTACCTGTTTATTTGACATAAATAAAACAGCATTAATTTAGAAAAGCATAAGTTTTTTAAGTTTTAAAGAAAAGTGAAATTAATGTTAGTAAAAGTCAATATTTAGTTGAGCCACCTTTAGCCGCTATCAAAGCTTTAATTCTGCGCGGCATGCTATCAATGCAAGATTGTACTGTCTCCTGCATTTGAGGATGATGATTCCACACATGAATAATCTTTTCTAGGAGCTGGGTTTTGTTGGTAATCACATCTTTAGCCACTTCTCTTTTCATCAGCTCCCACACATTTTCAATGGGGTTCATATCAGGGCCAATCCAACAGAGGGATATTTTTTTTCTGCCAAAAAAGCTTTAACAGACCGAGCAGTGTGGCAGGGAGCTCCATCTGGCATGAAAGTGAATGGTTCCCCATTTGGAAACCATTCTCTGAGCTGCGGAATCAACCGATTTTGTAATACTTCTTTGTACTGATCTTGCCTCATTATTCCTTTGACGAGGTACAGACGTCCAGTGCCCTTGCCGCTGATGACTGACCAAATCATCACTTTGGTGGGATGTTTAACCGTCGGGACGACACAATCAGGATGAAACTTTTCTTCATGACGACGACGCACATACTGAGCTTTATTCTGCAAAATTTCGAGTGTGCTTTCGTCACTGAAGCAGACCTGTCAAAAATAGGAAAAATATATAAACTTCCATGTTTATTTGCTTTATTTAACTGAAAATGATAATAATGTATCAATTATTGATTAAATTGCTGTATCTTACCGATCTCCAGAAGTCCACATCTTTGTCTTGCCATTGTTTGGCCCACTTCAGGCGCTTTGCTTTCATTGCAGCTGTTAACTTGGGCTTCCTGGCGGGGCGACAGGCCTTAAAAATCTAATTCTTTCAATTTTCTTCGAACAGTGCGCTCAGAAGCATTTACGCTAGCATCCTGGAGTTGTGATTTTATTACCTTTGTGGTAGCAAATCTGTTTTCTACTCAAATTTTCTTCAAACATCTCTCTGACCGTGGAGTGAAAATTGGTTTTCTACCGCATCTTTTCTTTCTTTTCGGGCTTAATTCCTTCCCTGACTCAATTTTCTTTTTTATGCGTCGTACACTAGCTTCAGAAACCTCCAATCTTCGTGATATTTCTCGGTTTGTAAATGTTTTCGCAATCACAAGGGCCTTCACTTCAGCTTTTTTACGTGGTGAAAGATCGCCTTTTCTACCCATAATGAAAATAGTCCAATTACTTTTTTAAAACACTGCATACAAAATAAACTAATAACTGAGTAGTATAAAACTGTTAAACAAACAATCACAGTCCATAAAGCCACAGAAAACACGTCCGTACCTGACTCGATTCCGATCGCGACTGATACAGGTTTGTACTTATTTACGTTCATGTATCACTTTATCAACACAGTGTTGCCATATGTTAAAAATAAATACAAATATGTAGTCTACAACAATTCTTTTAAATAAAAATCAATAATATTGTAGTTTAAATATACCATTATTGCATAAAAACTCTTAAGAAACATAAAATTACTAAAAAAAATACAGTGCGTCTAATAATTTGGCCAGGGACTGTATATATATATATATATATATATATATATATATATATATATATATATATAGATATATATATAGATATATTATATAGATATTATATATATATATATATATATATATATATATATATATATATATATTATATATATATAGATATATATATATATATATATATATATATATATATATATATATATATATATATATATATATATATATATTAGGTTCAAATTTTTAGGGACTTACATCGTTGAAATAAGTGCAGAAAAAGTTGAACCCATAAAACAAGTGTAAATCACTTCTGGTTTAGCCGAAAACGTAATTAACTTCGTTATTTTTTTATAAAACACCCTGTATATTATATAATTTTTGAATTCTATGAAAATAAACTAATCGTAAAACATTTACTATGTCCTATATTTCTCTATGGCAGTTTTTGACAAAAATAGCGTTTGAAAATATGTATGTATATATTGATTTCGAAACAGAAAGTGCTTGATTTTACCAAAACAATCATATGGTATATTTTGTTGATATAAGAACTTGTTTCCCTAGGGCTGAGTCGCTTGTTAAATTTAGTCGGTTGTTAAATTTGCGATTTTTAGTTAAACCAGACTTGTCTTCATGACGCAGAAAACTATAATTAGTGTTCCGTACGGAACACTTATTATATCACTTCGGTTGTCTGTCACACCCGATTTTCTCCGAGACTATTTGACGTAGAAAGTTGAAATTTGATACTAATATAGAAATTGAATGGCCTCATCAGAGCCGTGTAATTTTGTAAGTTAAATTTTGACTTAAGGGGTTAGTTTTGGGAGGTGAAATCGGAAGTGAAAAAAAAAATTTTTACTAGGTCAAGTGGGGTTTCAAATGAAAGCTTGTAAAAATACGAGTTCAAAAATATATATAATGTCTTATATGCGCACAAATTTCTTTATATTATTTTGAAAAAAATCGCTGTCTCCCCCTCTATCTCAAAAAGTACTGATCCAAAAATTTTGAAAAATTTTGTGAATATTCTCTACCTGGTGTAGATTGAACGAAAATTTTCAGGGGTGCATTTCCTTTAATAATTTACCTGGTATATAAAAAAAACAAAAATTTTCAAGGTGTTAAAAACTCATTTGGGATGTGTTTTGTGAAGTCATTGTTCATTTTATACCTCTGTAACAAAAATTTTTATTTCAGAAGCAATCAAGGTACGGAACATTAATTGCGCAAGTTCGACTTGCACTTGACCGGTTATTTTTTATTAACACAAAATTAAATTCTAAACTTGAATATATGCTAATGTGTACAATAAGTTTTGCAAAGCCAAAAAAATTCTGGATAGATTATAAAAACTTGAAAAAAACGCATAAAGTCTAGAAAACATACCGAAAAAAATGCAAGGTCATTACCAGAATTCCATTCGGATTAAATGTGGAGTATTGTCACAGTAAACATAAAACACAATAGCCACGCTGAAGAAATTCCTTTAAGTCCTGTTTTTATCACGCATGCGTCCCTTATCACACCAATAACATGGCTGCCAGTGCGGTCGCGTGCTCCGAAATTCATTATTAATAATTTTCCAATAAGTAAATGACTCGTTTGACGTTATAATTGAAAATAATTATAAAAAAGAAAGGGGGACGTCAAGAGGAAGTATTTGTTGTGCGGTTAGTGCTTGTAAAAATATAAAGGGTATCTCCAAAGGAGTAGGTTTTTTAGGTTTCCCAAAGATCCTAAAAGGCAAATTTAAATATATATATATATATATATATATATATAAATATATATATATATATATATATATATAATATATATATATATACATATAAATTATGATAATTGTGTTTTCATATTAGAGATACATTTTATTTTGTAAAACAGTTGATGTTTTATTATTAAGTGTTGGATTATGTTATTCCACTTGTACTTTTTTTTCTGAATTCAGGGCAAAATTATGGTTATCAGCATGTGACCGACCAGGTGTTAATTTGGATATTGAAAAACTATATATCACATATAGAATATGTAGCCTGCATATACATTCAACAATGAGATATTTAAATGAATAACGTGTAAAAAAAGCGTTGATGCCAAATGTACTTTTTCCTTGATTTTTTTTTTACCTTTTTCCCTGTCTTTTGTATATCTGTTTTAATAAGAACTTGATAAAAAAAATGTTTCTAAAAAAAAAAACTTTTCTCGTTTTTTTTTTCTTCCTTTCGATCAGCAAAATTCATTTTTATTCTGCAGAATAGGATTTTTCTTGAAAGAAGGAATTTGAATATTTTCAAAAACTCGCGGGCCTCATACCAACAATATGGCGTCAGGTCATGTGATCATTACAAACTCGAACCCCTTGAGATCAAATTTGCCGAGTAGAACTGTTGCTACTATGTTTTATGTTTTACTGTGGTATTGTCGGCATTCCTGTTTCTCTGTACTATCGTGACGAAGACAGACTGATGACGGAAGATGTCCGACGTTAAATATAATACATTCAGGGACAAGATCATAGTAATGTGAAATTAGTTCCGCAAAATATTGATCTGAACTTTGGAACTAACAAATCTCCTCCAATCTCTGCTTCCCAGTGTCCGATCTCATTGAACTTTCTACCAGCAAGAAATTGATTGAATAGAAAATTCGTTTGTAATTCTCTCTGATGCTTTTATTCCTCGAGATTTCCCCTCTTATAAACGACCGACCGAGAGTTGTCGGCATGGCGAGGGTGAGTGGGCCTGCGAATTCCCGAAATTAATGCACTCGCCGTTCCGGACGGGTATTAAACGTCTAAAATTCGCCGCATTTCAGTTACTTTTTTTGCAAAAAAAGAAATATGATTCATAAACTCTGTCATCAAGTAGGGATAAAAAACGTGAATACTAATGTGAATTAGATATCAGCGATGGGGGATTAACTCGAAGGCTAACGATCTGCAATATCCTTTTGAAATTCTTATTTAATAAATTTTAGATGGTTTTAGCAGCTTTACACTTTGGCAGGATTTTCGGCTGTTTTTTTTTTTTTTCCAACTTCTAGGTGAAAAAAGGTATTGCAGTTGTCATGCTAATTGGTATAGGGTGAAAAGTCTCGAGACTTTTAAAGAAAAAAACAATGTTTTTTCCCAAAAAATCGATTTTATCTTCAACATACAGCCTTGGCCAAAAGTATTAGGCACCCTACAATTTACTTCATTTCTTGTGTTTCAAGGTAAAAAATTAAATTTCGTATGTTTTGTAAAATCGTATATTGAGGTAAAATTATGAAATAAATTAATATTTTGGTGTGTCCGCCCTTAGCATTAATTACAGCAGCAATTCTTTGAGGCATGCTGCGTACAAGCCTACTACATTCAGTTGTACTTATGGCATCCCACTCATCCATCAAAGCGCTTTTTAGCGCTGCTTTTGATGTTATGCTATGCTCCGTATCTTGCGCTTCAGATTACCCCAAAAATGCTCGATAGAATTTAGATCTGGAGACTGCGCCGGCCAATCCAACATGACAATATTATTGTCTCTAAACCAGCGCATCGTAGCCGCTGATTTATAACAAGGTGCATTATCTTGCTGGAATTTGATGTCGTCTAAATTAGTGTCGCCAAAAATGCGCGTTAGCGAAGGCATCGGTACAGTTTCTAGTACATTTATGTACTTTTGGCTGTTCATGCTGCCTTCACAAACGGACATTTCGCCGACACCTTTAGCAGCCATGCAGCCTCCAGATCATAATGCTGCCTCCTCCGTGTTTTACAGTAGGTACCACGCAATCTGGATGGTATTCCCTCGCCGACACGCCGCCTCACGAATGTCACACCTGACGTTCCGAATAGCTGTAAGAATAGAAAAAATGCTCAATTAAAAAATTAGTTATTATTTTGACTAAAACGGATTAAATCAAGAGTAATTGTATGTAGTTATTTGTTAAAATAAATCATATAAAAATTTACTCAAAGTTGGATTCGTCGGACCATACATTAGACCAATCCTCTTCGCTACAATGTTGGTGCTTCAGAGCCCACTCTTTCTACTGGTCTCTGAAAGCCAAGACTTCTTTCTAGCTTTACACCCTCTTAATCCAGCTTCTGTCAGTCTTCTCCGTGCCGTTCGAAAACTAATCGGCATCCCAATCTCTTCCGACAGAGTTGCAGCGAGCTCAGATGATGTTTTTTTTTCGATTTTTAATAGACTCGCGGATGAGTTTTCTGTCCTGTCGCTGATTAGTCTTACGTTCTCATTTTGTTGGCATGGGAGCCACTAAATTGGCTATTTCTTATTTGGGACTTGCCTTGTTCATGTAGGGTTTTGAATTTTAATTCGTTTTTTCGATACGCCAATGCTCCAAGCTCACGTTTCTTAGGCATGTCTCAAATATAAGAATGTCCAGTTCACAAATAAAACACGCACGGAAGCTTCTTGACACTACATAGTAGTAAAAAGAGACTGATAAAAAACATTAAAAATATTTTTTTCAAAAAACCTCATTTATCACAATTTTGTGGGCCAGGTGTTTTATGGACCTGTAAAAGAGTTTGTCTATTGTTTAAGTTAGCTTTTGAGCAGCGGTGCCTATAGTATTGTTAAAACAATTGGTCCTTTTTTTGTAATATTTTATGAGTTTCACGTGTTTATTAGGGTGCCTAATATTTTTGGGCCAAGGCTGTAGTTTCCTTCAAGAGCGATACACTTATTCTTAGAGATCTTTCCAACATTTGGATACGTTTCATCTGGTTCGATTTGTGGAACTTTCTACAATAAGCCTCAGTAACCATGCGCCCACAACATGCCATCGGCAGTTTTCTTGTCGATGTAGCGCTTCCAGTTCTTCAAAGCATCCGCTCCACATATAACGAAGGGGCGGTAACTTTTTAGCATCAACTTGTCATAATCCGAGCAGTCCCCTACCAACAGCGTTCCCAGCCGGTTTTTTTGCCCGCCGCTCTTCAGATAGCCCCCCCGTGAGGAGCTAGACAGTTCCTTTCATGGTCACCATTTCATGGGTCGTGCAGCCTCCTACCAATACCTGCCTTTTTGTTACAACATGCCGGCTTTTATTTCGGAGTTTGCCAATGTTTCGGCTGGTAAGCAGCATGACGTGGAATATACCTGTAAAAAAAATGTACTGATCTACCGGGGAGCGAACCCGAAACTATAGGCAGGGTAATGTTGGACATGAATGTCAGACAAGTGTGTGCAGTCATATCTACGAACATTTAAGTACCTTCTGTAAGAAAAAAAAAAAAAACTGAAACAAATAATGCCAATTAAGCACTTTTACCAAGTTTACCGCATTATTCAATCGCATATCTTTATTTTAAATTCATTTTTTTGATTGATCGTCAAAACACAACTCTTTCCTACTAAACTAGGCATCGAATGGTACAACTCTCATAAAACAACTGACAAAGACATTGATGTAGGCTACCAGTTTAGACGAGAAAAAACATATCACAAATGGCTCTACTGTTACAGTCTGTCAAGTAAGAACGTGTCCGCGATAATTCATTTTTGGTGGATACGATTCTAGCGACTCAACACAAAATCGGCAGAGGGAACCTTTGTCTACGGCGCAGTCGATTACGAACTTTTGTCACGTAAAATCCAAAATGAGTCACTTGTTTGTGCATCGGTTTCGAGGCAGTCTTTTTTTGTTTTTCATCCAAAGCGGCCTAAAATTACTCATTCCGCGGGCCGCTAAATATATTAAGAAGTCGATATCGTTTGTGTAGAAGTGGGGTAAATCGTTTTAACGAGACAAAAAATGTCGACGACTTGCCAAAACGTGGCTCGGTAGGCAAAGTCCCTCCGAAAGTCGAAAAGCGAATCGTGTTTTTCTTTTCCCGTGACTCAAAATTGACGCTGCGTCAAGGAGCGGCAAAATCAGGGTTGAATGAGACCATTCGACATCTTAAAGCTCATGATGTGAAATTTCGAGGTACGTTGAAAGAAACCTTTGCTGGGCGAAAAAATCACGTCGCGAAGCGGCTCGTTTTGGCCCACGATAAGATACTAAGTGGCCCTCACAATAGCCAGACGCCGACCCTATTGAAAACCTTTGGTCCCTTGTAAAGAGGAAGCTCAGAGGAAAGACTGAGAGGGACTTTGACTCAGTTTGTCTCGCGAGATTCGAAAAATTTGGAGATCATTGTCTGAGTATGCAGAAAATCTCGTCGATAGCATGCCTCGAAGATGCCAGGACATTATTGATGCAGGAGGCGCCATTGTTAGCACACCAAAGAATACATTAATGGCAAAAAATGTTCTCGAAACACATTTTTTTCAAGAATACAGCGGTTACGATTCTTACTTGACAGACTATATCTACTTTACGTTTTATTATACACTAAAAGCCAAGGAATTTGAAAAGTTATGTCACAAATTATTACTTGTTTTTTTGTTCTCGGTTCTTGGTTATAAAAAATTTTATAGAGCGAAAAATATATGCATATCCTTAAAAAATAATCTGTGTCGCATTCCAATGGTTTTTTTCTACGGGCTCTGGGGAAAATTTCAATTTAAAAAATCCGCTATTTCTCAGAGTAAAAATATGAACAGTTTTTAAATTTTTATCGCTCCGTTACAAGACAGGGCAGCTGCGATCACGCCCTCAACTTATATTAAAAATTTCTTTCGCAGGGAAGTTTAATATTTATAAAGGAAAATCGGTTCAATATCTCGGCTTAAAATTTTTTTAGCAATAAAACTGTTCTTATTACGGCGCAAAAATTATTTATCCCCAAAAAATGTTCCATCAAAAATTCACAAAGCAACATTTATTTCCCGCGCTAAAACGAAAAAATTTTTTTTTCAATTTAAATTCGCATATTTTCAGTGGAAAAATGGCCAAGTTAAAAGCTTGTTATCTTCGTCCGCCCCGGCAAACAACAATAGTATTTTCCGAGGCGCAGGGTCCTGTGTTGCCAAATTTTCATTGTATTATGTCCCCTCTGTTGCCTCAAAAATTGGCCTCTATTTGGGAACATTTTCACCTCTAACGAAGCCCTTTATAAATCCGCGAACCCAAAAGAGTTGACAATTAAAGAATTCGCGTTTATTAATATAATAACACAGTATATACAGAGTGTTTTCGAAGCCAACCTATTATAATGAAAAAGGAATTTGTATAACATAACCAGGTGTACAAAGTATGAAATGAGGATTTATTTTCTAAA
>CM032448.1:93205532-93249751 GCA_019049505.1 Pachyrhynchus sulphureomaculatus
ATTCTCTTTTTTAAAAAGCAATCAAAAAAAGTTCTTAATGTTTGACTTATTTTTCATATAAAATATGAATTTTCGGATGTTCTGCCGGCATTTTTTTTGTTTTAAATCGTTAAATAATGGTAACACAAAATTTAAAATTCCAAAAAATAGCAATGTAGTGGGATCTTGAAGCTTCTGTAATATATTTTCTACAGCTAAAAGGTGATCATTATTAGGTAACTTGGTCTATGAAAAATAGTTTTATCATGTACTGATAACCAGCGTGTCTGAGAGGGGTGAAGTATTTTATGTACTTTCAAGCCACAAAAAATTTGTCTTGAAACTCTGCAACTCTTCTTGGGACTAGAAGAAAAGTAATTGTAAATGTCCCTTATAAGATCTTCTATAAAGCGTGGCAGTTTGGTACGAGTATATGACGCACAAAGATGAAACGAATGTAATGTGCACTTAAGTATGAAAATATTGGGAATTTCGTTTTGCAGCAGTATCACAACAGAATTATTACACCCCATCATTACGTTTGCCCCACCAGATGCAAAAGCTATTAGATTATTTTTATATGGAATATCGTCGATTGTAAAAAAGTTTACAGTATGTTTAAATAAGGATACTACATTCGCAGCTTCTAATGGAATAAGAGCTAAAAAACAATCACAGATGCGATACTCTTTCACATATCGCACCATTCTTCTTCCCATTCTTTTCTATAAAATTTTAGGTATTTTTTCTTTTTGCCCTCACGCTTGTACTCGGTTCTTCGTCTGACGACATTTTGACTTGGTATTATAGTAATATTTTTGGTAGATACTACTAGTAGACGCTATTAGTAACTTGGAGAAAGTTTCTCGTCTAAATAATGAAAATTAATGAAACAATAAACTCCGAATTCTTGTTTATATAGACGACGCGAATTAGCTCTGGGGGATCCCCTGAAAAGGTCGAGTTACGAGTTGTAGGACACAAGGATATTCCCCAAAAGATATCGGGAATATTTTGCAATAATTACTTATCATACAATCGAGGGAGTCCCCCGTAAAAACATAAACGAAAAGGGTTGCCAACTTGGAAATGAAATGTAAAATCGGTAAAAAAATCTGAAAAATTTCCTTGTAATCTCAGAAATCATGGAAAAATCGTTAAATTTCGGTATTTTGATAGGATAGACCCCATATCGGTAGAAATTCGAGAGCACTGCATACTTAGTACAATTCGTTGTTTCCTACCGTCATATTATAATACTTGAAATAGAAATGAATCCTATAGTTTTTGAGCAATATTCTTTTAGGGGAGGAGCTGAAAGGGGTGGGTGTCGATATACTGTATGGTTTTAAATGAAAATTTACTTTCCCTTCACTTAAAAAGCCAAGGAAAGTACTTGCTAAACCACTCGACAGATTTTCCCTCTTAAAATGCTAGTTTTGATTTAAATATGCAAAGATAAGCGAGAAATTCCAAGCTTGATAAATTAGCCGACCGACCTGTTGACAGCATGACATCTCTAAACTGTTGAATTCTTAATTTCGCCCACATTATTCAATGACAGCATCGCCATTTGAACTGTTGAATTCTTAATTTTAGGTATATTAGGCCAATTTAAATAGATTAACTTCACAAAAGGAAAAAAAAAGTATTTAAATTTTTCCGACGCCTCTCGGACAAGTCAGTTCATCATTTTGGATATTAACGGGGCTTAATCATCAATTTACTTTCGGTTCGCTAGATGTTATTCGCAGGTAAAGGTGGGCGATTCGGGTCTTTTTGGAGATCCGGTTTATTAGAGCTGAACAAGTATAGATATTCAGTTCCAAATTGCCCTGCTGCTCGCTAAGGGAACTTCCTGCTCCTGCTACAGAGTAGAACTGTCCTCCCTTACTGCGATTTATTTAGGCAAAGAAACTCATGCCCTCTCTGTTTCAAACGACTTTTATTTTTGCATTTGTCCTGTAGTGCAGTTCTGTTAAACTAGTTGATCATTCAAAAAATTTTTCCCTACTAAATAGAGAAGAAGAGATGACATGAGTTGGTCTTCATCTACCCCTGATTTGATACTGCTGGATTTTTTTCTTTTGGTGATCTCTCTCTACTAGGAGTTTATAGTAACAATTTTCATTCCTTGAAACACTCAAAATAAAAAATCTGGTAAATAAAGGCACCGGTCACGGAAACGACGTGCCGAGCGGTGAGCAATAATTTGACCGCTAGCTTTTCATAAATATTTTGAAATTAATCTTTTTTTATGACGTATACATTTTTAAACGAAACTAAAGATGATGGGAATACCGATTGCCCGATTTTAATTGGATAACGCTGTACCATAAATCGATTTTAAAAATCATAATTACATTTACCCGGAGGGGTCATATTTCTTTTCTTTACTTTACCATGTTTACAACCTTGTGTCACCCCGCATTTCTGCTCAAAAGTTCCGTGCGGTCAACGAGGTTCATTCTATGGAGAAGTTGAATATAGAGGGTTTTGAATAAATTTAAATGAAACTACAGTTTAATTCATAAGTCTGTCTACGTACTGTAAAGATTAGTCCCAACCACTGTCCAGTAACTATTGATAATGTGAATTGAGCCTTTGTCGAAACTTTTGCTGGCGTTTATTTTATTACTTTTTTTACAAGAAAGCAAATAAAATTTTGGTGAATTACGTATTAAAATTTTTTTATTATAATGTATAATTATAATTTATTGTATAGTGATAAGTAGTAATTTTAAAATATAATAAAAAAAACAATTTTTTTATATTATCTTTGTATATTAAACGGGGTTAGGGTCGATTTTTTTCCTTTATTAATGAGACCCACTATTTTTATTTAACAGCTTTGTGGAAGCAAAATAAAAACATAATATCAAATAGGTTTTTCACTGAACTTTTACAAGATAAATACCTAAATGGTAAACGATTTTTTGATGTACCCTAAAATCGGTACTTTATTGGTTGGTTATATTTTTTGTATGATTCATTTAGGTAATTTTATTTAACTTTAATTATGCTGTGTGCAACGTACATCCATACGAAATAAATAAAAAAAATGTACCTTGAATGTGCAACGAATCTTCATATAAAATATCTTAAATTGTCCGTGACAAATTTAAAACTTAACCAACTGTACCAATGACGCAATCTATATATATATACATATATATATATATATATATATATATATATATATATATATATATATATATATATATATATATATATATATATATATATATATATATATGTGGTCAACTAATAGAGAAAGGAAGAGAATATAACATCAAAATTTATCTCTGCTTCATCGACTGTCAGAAAGCCTTTGACCAGGTGAGATGGCCAAAACACCATCGTCGATTCTGAAAGAAATCCTACCTATTATAGGTAATACAAACTCTTTACGAATTCAACACAGCCAAGTGCGTGTTAATAACATGTACACTTAAAGCTTCACCACGAAAACTGGTGTCCGTCAAGAATACATTCTTTCGTCACTACTGTTCAGCATTTATACGGAGTACATAATGCGCAAAATTTTCAATAACTGGAATGATGGTATCGCCGTTGGAGGAAAACGCATAGACTATGCAGATGACATCTTGATTATAGCCACAAATGAAAGTGAATTAGAGATCAATATGCAAAGACCGATAAAGATCAGTTAAAACTACGGTTTGGAAGTAAAGAACAACAACACAAAAATAATGGTCATTAGTAGAACGAATGATAACCTCAACATCTACTAGGGTATGAAATCGTAGATTCCCATCAATACCTTGGGTCTCTAATTACCAATACCAGCCAGTGTCACTCAGAAATACGTATGAGACTCTTAATTACTCGCTTTGCAACCACAAAATTAGTCAAAATATGGAAAAACTCGAGCATCTCGCAATCGACTAAGTTAGGGCTGGCAAGAATGCTTTATTTCCGATTGCAACATATGCATCGGAAACATGGACGATAAAGAAAGCTGATAGAAATAAAATTGCTGCATTTGAGATGTGGGTGTATGAATTTTCAGGATATCGTGGATGGAATATCGAACTAATCAGTCTATTTTACAAGAACTAAAAATTGCTAAATACTGAACTCGCTTATAAACCAGACATACTTGAGGTATTTCTGCCACCTCAACAGAAGACAATAACTGGAGTTATTGGTCATACAGGAAAGGTTAAAGGCAAGCGCTGCCAGGGTAAATCACCGTCACGTTGGGTGGATCAGATGAAACAGTTAAGTGGGAAGTCATTACATGAAGCATCAGAGCATGCAGAGAACCGAGAACAGTGGTAGATGATTGTTCGTCCCATTTATTGAGCACAGAGTCACCATACCCTCTCGAAGGTGAAAGGACTTAGAAAGAGGATGATATAATATATATATATATATATATATATATATATATATATATATATATATATATATATATAAAACTGAGGTATCGACTAGGAACAAAAATTTAAACAACTGATCACCACCTATGTTTGTTATATTACTGCTGACAATTGTTTCGACAGACTGTGTCTTCTTCTAACTAACAAAGTATGTTACAGGATATATAATTCACCTTGTTACAAGTACTAAATTAATTAGCAATTTTTACCTTAGTATCTAAAACAAGTTCAATAAAGGAAACCCACTCCCATCTAATTTCTGTTCTAAACAATTCAGTAATTTCCCTTTCTTTTCATTATGCAAAATTCTGAAATCTTCATTGTAAGTATGATTTTCATCTGTTAAATGTTTAGCATAGTGAGATATGTTATTTTTCATTTTATAACTTTGTTTATGTTCCTTTATTCTTTTATAAAAAGGTCTGCCTGTTTGTCCTGTATAGGTGTACCACAGCATAATTCGTAAAGTCCTGTTTTATTTTCTTTTTTTGTTTTACTTTTACTATTTTTAATATGTCGAGTTAACGTATAATTGGCACGGAAGGCAATGATTTTTATGGAAAAAATTTTGAATTTTATTAGTCAATTTACGGGTATAGGTGAGTGTATGAAACTGATCTTTGCTTAGTTGTTTTTGCGGATCCACAAGTCCTATTGCTTTTTTTTAAATTGTTTTTTTTCATTAAAATATTATCTACAAAGTCACTCCTGTACCCATTGTTTATATATATGTCAGTCTTTAAATAAATATAAGTCTCCCAAACGAAGTGTCAAAACATCGAAAAATATAAAACTTTTCGTTTTACCGTAACGCATTCACAGAAGAAAATCCGAAAAAAGTCGTTTTAGAGAAGTCAAAAATGAAGAAAATGTTGATTTGTCTCTACAATTCGGAAGGTATAGTGCACAAGAAACTTATTCCACTTGGCCAAACGGTTAATGTTGTGTATTGTAATAAAACGTTTATTGTCGTTCATTCGTCGTGTACGGCCACAACATCGTAAAAATAGAAGTTGACAACTGTGACACCATTATGCACCATATTATCGTTCGACGATTATTACTGATTTTTTGACCAAGAACGGCAACTATTCACAGTATTCGCCTGATCTGTCTATCTATTCTCAAAATTACATTTGTCAATGAAAGGAAAGCGCTACACGGATTTTGAAGGCATCTAAAAAGGCGTCGACCAGGATAATGAAGGACATTTCAGAAGATAAGCTATAAAACTCATTTAACATGGTTATTGACCGTGCAAAACGCTGCACCGAGTCCGAAGGGGACTATTTTTAACATAATACATGAATTTTGTCAAAATAATAAAGTATAAAGAGTCAAATTTAGCTAATTAAAATGTTTTTACTCATGATACTTCCATAAATGTTTTTTTCTCTACAGGCTTAGCACAATTAGTTTTATTTTGAACAGCAGGTTTATTCAGGATTACTTAACAATAATTAGAATCTTAGAATAGGGAAATGTGTACTTGTGGCACCCGATAAACTGATCTAAGGTGTAGATTTTCACGAAATTCATAATTCCACGATTTTTCACTAAGGTCATATTTACATATTCTGGTGAGTTATGAGCTGGCTTATCAGCCCTCTAAGGAAATACGTTAGTTTGTGGGACACCCGGTATATATATATATATATATATATATATATATATATATGTAGAAGATTTGGGTAATCTTGGCTGATTAATAAGAAGAAAGACCAAAGATATTGGGGTTACAGTCAGCGGAAGGCCAAATACTCGTAAAAATCTCTTTTATTTAATAATCAAGCTTTCGAAAATTCTTTATTTTTATTATTAAGATTTCTAAAAGGATATAAAAGAAATGTAAGTATTTGATTTAATTGTATAAAATTATTTTCTTATTAACTTAATATTCCTTAAATTAATAATTATTAAAAATTATACTTACAAACTATGAGATTCAAATTTTATTATTTGTTTATGAATACATTTTGTAAAAGAAAGTGATATATTTAGATTTGAAAATGGAAAAATTAGTTTACCGGAACCACACTAACATATGGTACAACTTTAATTTATTTGTCGGCGGTCATAACATTAATGAGGTTAAGGTACCATTGTTAATAGTGTGTCAGGTATTGGTTCCCGTATGTTTACAGATTTTGAATGAGTGATTATTGTATGAGAAACCTTTTTGGTGTTTGTAAGAAGCATGTGACATTTTGTTGTAAATTAAGACAGAGAATTAACGAATGTTGTATTAGGCAGGCTTCTGTCTTTTGACAATTTTAAAATATATGAATAAATGTCACATAAGTCCTGTGTATCGGACCATTTCCAAAAATTTCCGCTTAGTGTAGTTTATTTCATTAAACAAAACTGATGCATTTTCATAGTCATTTCTATGATCGTTATTAATAACATGTTCTGCTAACGAGCATGAGGTAATGCCTCTTCTGCAATCACTTTTGTGGGAAATGATTCGTCCTTTTAGACTTTGAGAAGTTTGACCGACGTAGGAAAGGTCACAATCACGACAGGGTAATTTATAAACAACATTGGTTTTGTGTTGAATATTAATGTGAGTTTTAAGTTTAGAATAAAGAAATTTGAGTTTATTTTCAATTTTATTTGCAAATTTGATGTTAAGACCTTTGAAATTTAATACTAGTTTGGGAGCGAGCTCATTGAAGAAGGGCAAGGACATGTACTGCATAACTGGTGTAGTTTCAGGGGGTTGAGCTGGACCTGGGTTATTTGGATTTTGATTTAGTATCGGAAGGTTGGTCGAAAAAATTAATCTATAAGTTAGTTTTTCTGGATAAGAGTTTTTGATGAAAAGGAATTTTAGTTCTAGAAGCATTTGTTATTGAAAGGTGGGATGAGTCAATCTCATGACCCTTGATTTTATTGCGGATACTAGACCAAGTTTCATTTTTTTAGGGTGATTTGAGTGAAAATTGACATATCTGCCACTGCTGACAGGTTTTCTATACCACTTGGTGTATATTTGGTTGTTTTCATTACGGGTTAATAACATGTCGAAGAAGGGGACAGACCTGTTTGTCCACCTCGACAGTAAATTTTAAAAACTCGTTTTCTCTCTGTTAAAAACTTCAAGTGTTTTCAAACCATGTCAGAGGGAACCGACAATATTAAATCGTCTACAAACCTTTTAAGAAAGGTAGAAGAAAAGGTAGTCTGCCTACACAGCGTGAAACCAAAGTGTCTAAGACGTAACTGCTGATGATTGGGAAAATACTGGATCCTATAGAAATACCAAAATAATACTCCTTTTAACATGAATAAAAGGTCAGATACACAGGACTTATGTGACATTTATTTATATATTTTAGAATTGTCAAAAGACAGAAGCTTGCCTAATACAACATCCATTAATTCTCTGTCTTAATTTACAACCAAATGTCACATGCTTCTTACAAACACCAAAAACGTTTCTCATACAATAATCACTCCTTCAAAATCTGTAAACATTTAAGAACAACGTGAATCGCTTTTTCCGCACACGTGTCGCTCCTGTAGCGCTTTCGGGACTTCCCTGCAGCACGTGTGCTAGACCCATAAAAAAAAACCAATACCTGACACATTATTAACAATGGTACTTTAACCTCATTAATGTTATGACCGCCGATAAATAAATTAAAGTTGTACCATGTGTTAGTGTGGTTCCGGTAAACTAATTTTTCCATTTTCAAATCTAAATATATCACTTTCTTTTACAAAATGTATTCATAAACAAATAATAAACCTTCTTCAAAAAACTAAAACCATTATGGTGAAACTAAGACTTAATCAAAATGCAGGTTCTATAAAATTTTAATTTCATAGTTTGTAAGCATAATTTTAGCAATTATTAATTTAAGGAATATTAAGTTAATAAGAAATTTTATACAATTAAATCAAATACTTACATTTTTTTTATATCTTTTTAGAAATCTTCATAATGAAAATAAAGAATTTTCGAAAGCTTAATTATTAAACAAAAGAGACTTTATTTGCCCTTCCTCTGGCTGCAATCCCAATATCTTTGGTCTTTCTATATATATATATATATATATATATATATATATATATATATATATATATATATATATATATATAGATATATATATAGATATATATAGATATATATAGATATAGATATAGATATATATATATATATATATATATATATATATATATATATATATATATATATATATATATATATAGGTATATATATATATATATATATATATATATATATATATATTAGATTCAAATTTTAGGGACTTACGTCGTTGAAATAAGTGCAGAAAAAGTTGAACCCAAAAACAAGTGCAAATCACTTCTGGTTTAGCCGAAAACGTAATTAACTTCGTTATTTTTTTATAAAACACCCTGTATATTATATAATTTTTGAATTCTACGAAAATAAACTAATCGTAAATCATTTACTATGTCCTATATTTCTCTATGGCAGTTTTTGACAAAAATAGCGGTTGAAAATATGTATGTGCATATTGATTTCGAAACAGAAGTGCTTGATTTTACCAAAACAATCATATGGTATATTTTGTTGATATAAGAACTTGTTTCCCTAGGGCTGAGTCGCTTGTTAAATTTGGTCGGTTGTTAAATTTGCGATTTTTAGTTAAACCAGACTTGTCTTCATGACGCCGAAACTATAATTAGTGTTCCGTACGGAACACTTATTATATCACTTCGGTGTCTGTCCGTCTATCACACCCGATTTTCTCCGAAACTATTTGACGTAGAAAGCTGAAATTTGATACTAATATAGAAATTGATGGCCTCATCAGAGCCGTGTAATTTTGTAAGTTAAATTTTGACTTAAGGGGTTAGTTTTGGGAGATGAAATCGGAAGTGAAAAAAAAAAATTTTTACTAGGTCAAGTGGGGTTTCAAATGAAAGCTTGTAAAAATACGAGTTCAAAAATATATATAATGTCTTACATGCGCAAAATTTTGAAAAATTTTGGAATATTCTCTACCTGGTGTAGATTGAACGAAAATTTTCAGGGGTGCATTTCCTTTAATAATTTACCTGGTATATAAAAAAAAACAAAAATTTCAAGGTGTTAAAAACTCTTTTGGGATGTATTTTGTGAAGTCATTGTTCATTTTATACCTCTGTAAAAAAAAAATTTTTATTTCAGAAGCAATCAAGGTACGGAACATTAATTGCGCAAGTTCGACTTGCACTTGACCGGTTATTTTTTATTAACAAAATTAAATTCTAAACTTGAATATATGCTAATGTGTACAATAAGTTTTGCAAAGCCAAAAAATTCTGGATAGATTATAAAAACTTGAAAAAACGCATAAAGACTAGAAACATACCGAAAAAAATGCAAGGTCATTACCAGAATTCCATTCGGATTAAATGTGGAGTATTGTCACAGTAAACATAAAACACAGTAGCCACGCTGAAGAAATTCTTTAAGTCCTGTTTTTATCACGCATGCGTCCCTTATCACACCAATAACATGGCTGCCAGCGCGGTCGCGTGCTCCGAAATTCATTATTAATAATTTTCCAATAAGTAAATGACTCGTTTGACGTTATAATTGAAAATAATTATAAAAAAGACGTCAAGAGGAAGTATTTGTTGTGCGGTTAGTGCTTGTAAAAATATAAAGGGTATCTCCAAAGGAGTAGGTTTTTTAGGTTTCCCAAAGATCCTAAAAGGCAATTTAACATATATATATATATATATATATATATATATATATATATATATATATATATATATATATATATACATATATATATATATATATATATATATATATATATATATATATATATATATATATATATATATATATATGTATATATATATATATATATATATATAATATATATATATATATATATATACATATAAATTATGATAATTGTGTTTTCATATTAGAGATACATTTTATTTGTAAAACAGTTGATGTTTTATTATTAAGTGTTGGATTATGTTATTCCACTTGTACTTTTTTTTCTGAATTCAGGGCAAAATTATGGTTATCAGCATCTGACCGACCAGGTGTTAATTTGGATATTGAAAAACTATATATCACATATAGAATATGTAGCCTGCATATACATTCAACAATGAGATATTTAAACGAATAACGTGTAAAAAAGCGTTGATGCCAAATATACTTTTTCCTTGATTTTTTTTACCTTTTTCCCTGTCTTTTGTATATCTGTTTTAATAAGAACTTGATAAAAAAAAATGTTTCTAAAAAAAAAACTTTTCTCGTTTTTTTTTTCTTCCTTTCGATCAGCAAAATTCATTTTTATTCTGCAGAATAGGATTTTTCTTGAAAGAAGGAATTTGAATATTTCAAAAACTCGCGGGCCTCATACCAACAATATGTCGTCAGGTCATGTGATCATTACAAACTCGAACCCCTTGAGATCAAATTTGCCGAGTAGAACTGTTGCTACTATGTTTTATGTTTACTGTGGTATTGTCGGCATTCCTGTTTCTCTTTACTATCGTGACGAAGACAGACTGATGCCGGAAGATGTCCGACGTTAAATATAATACATTCAGGGACAAGATCATAGTAATGTGAAATTAGTTCCGCAAAATATTGATCTGAACTTTGGAACTAACAAATCTCTCCAATCTCTGCTTCCCAGTGTCCGATCTCATTGAACTTTCTACCAGCAAGAAATTGATTGAATAGAAAATTCGTTTGTAATTCTCTCTGATGCTTTTATTCCTCGAGATTTCCCCTCTTATAAACGACCGACCGAGAGTTGTCGGCATGGCGAGGGTGAGTGGGCCTGCGAATTCCCGAAATTAATGCACTCGCCGTTCCGGACGGGTATTAAACGTCTAAAATTCGCCGCATTTCAGTTACTTTTTTGCAAAAAAAGAAATATGATTCATAAACTCTGTCATCAAGTAGGGATAAAAAACGTGATACTAATGTGAATTAGATATCTGCGATGGGGGATTAACTCGAAGGCTAACGATCCGCAATAGCCTTTTGAAATTCTTATTTAATAAATTTTAGATGGTTTTAGCAGCTTTACACTTTGGCAGGATTTTCGGCTTTTTCCAACTTCTAGGTGAAAAAAGGTATTGCAGTTGTCATGCTAATTGGTATAGGGTGAAAAGTCTCGAGACTTTTAAAGAAAAAAACAATGTTTTTCCCAAAAATCGATTTTATCTTCAACATACAGCTTTGGCCAAAAGTATTAGGCACCCTACAATTTACTTCATTTCTTGTGTTTCAAGGTAAAAAAATTAAATTCGTATGTTTTGTAAAATCGTATATTGAGGTAAAATTATGAAATAAATTAATATTTGGTGTGTCCGCCCTTAGCATTAATTACAGCAGCAATTCTTTGGGGCATGCTGCGTACAAGCCTACTACATTCAGTTGTACTTATGGCATCCCACTCATCCATCAAAGCGCTTTTTAGCGCTGCTTTTGATGTTATGCTATGCTCCCGTATCTTGCGCTTCAGATTACCCCAAAAATGCTCGATAGAATTTAGATCTGGAGACTGCGCCGGCCAATCCAACATGACAATATTATTGTCTCTAAACCAGCGCATCGTAGCCGCTGATTTATAACAAGGTGCATTATCTTGCTGGAATTTGATGTCGTCTAAATTAGTGTCGCCAAAAATGCGCGTTAGCGAAGGCATCGGTACAGTTTCTAGTACATTTATGTACTTTTGGCTGTTCATGCTGCCTTCACAAACGGACATTTCGCCGACACCTTTAGCAGCCATGCAGCCCCAGATCATAATGCTGCCTCCTCCGTGTTTTACAGTAGGTACCACGCAATCTGGATGGTATTCCTCGCCGACACGCCGCCTCACGAATGTCACACCTGACGTTCCGAATAGCTGTAAGAATAGAAAAAATGCTCAATTAAAAAATTAGTTATTATTTTGACTAAAACGGATTAAATCAAGAGTAATTATATGTAGTTATTTGTTAAAATAAATCATATAAAAATTTACCTCAAAGTTGGATTCGTCGGACCATACATTAGACCAATCCTCTTCGCTAAAATGTTGGTGCTTCAGAGCCCACTCTTTCTACTGGTCTCTGAAAGCCAAGACTTCTTTCTAGCTTTACACCCTCTTAATCCAGCTTCTGTCAGTCTTCTCCGTGCCGTTCGAAAACTAATCGGCATCCCAATCTCTTCCGACAGAGTTGCAGCGAGCTCAGATGATGTTTTTTTTTCGATTTTTAATAGACTCGCGGATGAGTTTTCTGTCCTGTCGCTGATTAGTCTTACGTTCTCATTTTGTTGGCATGGGAGCCACTAACTTGGCTATTTCTATTTGGGACTTGCCTTGTTCATGTAGGGTTTGAATTTTAATTCGTTTTTCGATACCAAGCTCACGTTTCTTAGGCATGTCTCAAATATAAGAATGTCTAGTTCACAAATAAAACACGCACGGAAGCTTCTTGACACTACAAGTAGTAAAAAGAGACTAATAAAACATTAAAAATATTTTTCAAAAAACCTCATTATCGCAATTTTGTGGGCCAGGTGTTTTATGGACTTGTAAAAGAGTTTGTCTATTGTTTAAGTTAGCTTTTGACAGCGGCGCCTATAGTATTGTTAAAACAATTGGTCCTTTTTTTGTAATATTTTATGAGTTTCACGTGTTTATTAGGGGTGCCTAATACTTTTGGCCAAGGCTGTAGTTTCCTTCAAGAGCGATACACTTATTCTAGAGATCTTCCAACATTTGGATACGTTTCATCTGGTACGATTTGTGGAACTTTCTACAATAAGCCTCAGTAATCATACGCCCACAACATGCCATCGGCAGTTTTCTTGTCGATGTAGCGCTTCCAGTTCTTCAAGCATCCGCTCCACATATACGAAGGGGCGGTAATTTTAGCATCAACTTGTCATAATCCGAGCAGTCCCCTACCAACAGCGTTCCCAGCCGGTTTTTCCGCCGCTCTTCAGATAGCCCCCCCCCCCGTGGAGGACAGTTCCTTCATGGTCACCATTTCATGGGTCGTGCAGCCTCCTACCAATAACTGCCTTTTTGTTACAACATGCCGGCTTTTCGGAGTTTGCCAATGTCGGCTGGTAAGCAGCATGACGTGGAATATACTGTAAAAAAAATGTACTGATCTACCGGGGAGCGAACCCGAAACTATAGGCAGGGTAATGTTGGACATGAATGTCAGACAAGTGTGTGCAGTCATATCTACGAACATTTAAGTGCCTTCTGTAAGAAAAAAAAAACTGAAACAAATAATGCCAATTAAGCACTTTTACCAAGTTTACCGCATTATTCAATCGCATATCTTTATTTTAAATTCATTTTTTGATTGATCGTCAAAACACACACTGTCACTCTTCCTACTATAACTAGGCATCTAATGGTACAACTCTCATAAAACAACTGACAAGACATTGATGTAGGCTACCAGTTTAGACGAGAAAAACATATCACAAATGGCTCTACTGTTACAGTCTGTCAAGTAAGAACGTGTCCGCGATAATTCATTTTTGGTGGATACGATTCTAGCGACTCAACACAAAATCGGCAGAGGGAACCTTTGTCTACGGCGCAGTCGATTACGAACTTTTGTCACGTAAAATCCAAAATGAGTCACTTGTTTGTGCATCGGTTCGAGGCAGTCTTTTTTTGTTTTCATCCAAAGCGGCCTAAAATTACTCATTCCGCGGCCGCTAAATATATTAAGAAGTCGATATCGTTTGTGTAGAAGTGGGTAAATCGTTTTAACGAGACAAAAAATGTCGACGACTTGCCAAAACGTGGCTCGGTAGGCAAAGTCACTCCGAAAGTCGAAAAGCGAATCGTGTTTTTCTTTTCCCGTGACTCAAAATTGACGCTGCGTCAAGGAGCGGCAAAATCAGGGTTGAATGAGACCATTCGACATCTTAAAGCTCATGATGTGAAATTTCGAGGTACGTTGAAGAAACCTTTGCTGGGCGAAAATCACGTCGCGAAGCGGCTCGTTTGGGCCCACGATAAGATACTAGAGTGGCCGTCACAATAGCCGGACGCCGACCCTATTGAAAACCTTTGGTCCCTTGTAAAGAGGAAGCTCAGAGGAAAGACTGAGAGGACTTTGACTCAGTTGTCTCGCGAGATTCGAAAAATTTGGAGATCATTGTCTGAGTATGCAGAAAATCTCGTCGATAGCATGCCTCGAAGATGCCAGGACATTATTGATGCAGGAGGCGCCATTGTTAGTACACCAAAGAATACATTAATGGCAAAAAATGTTCTCGAAACACATTTTTTCAAGAATACAAGCGGTTACGTTCTTACTTGGCAGACTATATCTACTTTACGTTTTATTATACACTAAAAGCCAAGGAATTTGAAAAGTTATGTCACAAATTATTATTTGTTTTTTTGTTCTCGGTTCTTGGTTATAAAAAATTTTATTAAGCTAAAAATATATGCATATCCTTAAAAAATAATCTGTGTCGCATTCCAATGGTTTTTTCTACGGGCTCTGGGAAAATTTCAATTTAAATCCGCTATTTCTCAGTAAAATATGAACAGTTTAAATTTTTTATCGCTCCGTTACAAGACAGGCAGCTGCGATCACGCCCTCAACTTATATTAAAAATTTCTTTTCGCAGGGAGGTTTAATATTTATAAAGGAAAAACGTAAAATCGGTTCAATATCTTGGCTTAAAATTTTTTTAGCAATAAAACTGTTCTTATTACGGCGCAAAAATTATTTATCCCCAAAAATGTTCCATCAAAAATTCACAAAGCAACATTATTTCCCGCGCTACGAAAAATTTCAATTTAAATATCGCATATTTCAGTGGAAAAATGGCCAGTTTAAACTTTTATCTTCGTCCCGGCAACAACAATATTATTTTCGAGGCGAGGGTCTGTGTTGCCAAATTTTCATTTATTTTTTCCCCTCTGTTGCCTCAAAAATGGCCTCTATTTAAAATTTCACCCTATCGAAGCCCTTTGTAAATCCGCGGGCCAAAAGAGTTGACAATTAAAATGCGCGTTTATTTATAACACAGTATATACAGAGTGTTTTCGAAGCGATCCTATTATAATGAAAACGGAATTTGTGTAACATACCAGGTGTACAAGTATGAAATGAGGATTTATTTTCTAAAAAAAACATGTTAAATTCGGAAGAATAATAAAAAGTGCTTTATTCAAAGTATGCTCCATCACTTGTTATACATTTTTCCCATCTTTCGGGCAATTTGTGAATACCACGCCAGTAAAAATCTCCCCCTTTTGCTGCGAACCATTCATCGAGCCATTTTTTCGCATCTTCGTACGGACCAAAGCGCTGCTCAGCAAGTGCGTGACCCATCGATGCAAACAAGTAGTAATCGGAAGGAGCTAAGTCTGGTAAGTAAGCCATGGGGTAGAACTTCCCAGCAGTGGTGTCGCGAACTATTTTGCCGTAATGGAGCACTGTCTCAGCTGAGTTGCTCTTTCGGTATTCGGCCTTTTTTCAGTATTAAAATCGGTCAATTTCGTTTAGTATTAATCCTCCAGATTTTAACAGCTCATAATAAACCACGCCCCTTCGGTCCCACCAAACACTTTCTGCCAAAGCGATTCGGTCTTGCAGTCGATGTGGATGGTGCGCCTGGGTCTACCCATGATTTTTTGCGCTTGGGTTCTCAAAATAAATTCACTTTTCATCCCCTGTAACTATACGATGCAAAAACGACTTCCTTTTGTACGAGCGAGCAAATGTCACACTTTTTGCGCTTTTCCATTTGCCTGTCATTAAACTCATGTGATACCCATCTACCGGTCTTCTGAATCTTTCCCATCTCTCGTAGCCGATTGGAAACAGCCTGTTGACTAACGCCCAATGGCTCGGCGAGTTGTTTTTGTGTTTGCAAATCATCTTCGTCCAACAATGCTTGCAATTCCACATCTTTGTATTTTTTTGTCGGTTTTTCACGTTCCTTGTCTGCAACATCGAAGTCACCACTTTTGAAACGCCGAAACCATCGTTCACACGTATCTTGCGATGGAGCATGTTCACCATAAGTTTCTCGAAGTAATCGGTATGATTCAACAGCAGTTTTCTTCAAATGAAAACAAAAAATTAATGCTGTCCGCGAATGCTCTTTGTTCGGTATAAATTTCGACATATTGAACACAACAACACAACACTATGCACACACTTCTCCAATTTATCACTGGTGCGCGTCTGACACTTATTATGACACAACAAAATGGCGCAGTGTAAAATCTTTATAGCACAAACTGCATTGGTGCACCATCTGTTGTCTGAAATCCGCATTTCATACTTGTACACCTGGTATTCCTTGATTTTGTTCGTGGTGATTTAATTTTGTACCTAATTTGAATAATTATCATTGATGAGTTGAATGTATAATAAAGGAGATGTAGTAGGTCTTGGGCAACTCTGCAGTATTACCCGCTGCATTATTTTGCTGCAATTCCATTTTGAAGTTAAAAAATTTACATTTTATTCTTCTTCTTCTTCAGCCTTCCTCCATTCACTCCTGGATGTAGGCCTCTTCAATTTTTGTCTAGCTTTAGCTTGCTGTATCTTCTACCTGGCGTCTTTCGAATGTTGTCTACCCCTCTTCGCTCTGGTCTTCCTCGATTTCTTTTAGTTTTGCGAGGTCTCCACTAAAGATGATACTTTAATGTCCGTCTATCGCTATCATGTCTGGTGACATGACCTGCCGATCTCCACTTTAGACCCGTTATTTCCTGATTCGATACCTCAAAAATATATCTAATACGGCGCGTTCCCTTTGAGTGGTCCTAGCCTGTTTGCACTCTGTCTTGTCGGGACCATATTCTCCATCCCATACGTTGCAACAGGCATAACACATGAGTTATAGGCTTTCTGTTTTAGGTTTATGGGATCTCTGGATTTCTTAGAATGTAAGCCAGCTTTCCAAGTGCGGCCCAGGTTAGCGCCGTTCTTCTGGTTATTTCCGCCCTCTGGTTTTCTTTCCTTAGGATGATATGCCCCAAATATACATCTGCTGGTTTTCTATTATAACCTCGATATTGTCAGTGCTCATAATTTTAGTTTTCTGACTGTTTATTTTCAGATCCACTTGTTTTGATGCATTATTCAGTTCCTTTATCATTCCGGCTAATTCATAGATATCACTTGAAAAGAGGATGATATCATCTGCGAAACACTCAGGAATAAACCTTCTCTTCGATGCTCTTTGTTTGCCATTTTAATTTCTTGAATACATCTAGGACAAGTGTGAATAACTGAGGTAAGATGGTATCGCCCTTCCTTATCTCTTTTTTGTTGTTGGTCAAATTTGTTGTTAAATTGTGATTTATTTTGACGTATGTCGTTGCGTGCCCATTGACTCTAGGATGTATCAGGTTTCCATGTAATCAAAAGCCTTGTGGGAATCTAGGAAAGCCAGGTGAATGGGTATATGGTACTGTTGTTTTTCAGTCAGGGTACTTAGGGTTTCCATTTTATTGCTACTTGCGAATTCTTTTCGTAAAGATTTAGGTTTCGACAGAGGGGATCTGTATTTTGAATCTATTTATCAACAACAATGCAGGTCGTGGTAAATATTGGTCACTGCTACTATCTATAAAGTCCATTTTAGTTCAGGTTAAATATCTGTTACTACTGTTATAGAGTAAAGTAACTGCATGTTATATTTCTGACGTTCCTGAAATGACTAAATCAATTTTAATCAGTGATAGTGGGCAACCTGATAAGATGGTGTACCTATGTGTCAAAGTTGAGTTACTTGTTCTCAAATTATAAGCGGCATCAAGCCCTATTCTCGCTAGATGGCTTACAAGGTGGTACTAATCGGATCTGGTCATACCGACGTGCATTTTAAAGGTGTTATTTCAGGGAATAAATGAAAAAAAGTAGTCATACTTATTGATTTAGTCTAAAGTTACATGATCTTGAAAATGAATGAAATGTGTAACAAAATTCCTTATGTTTTGCAATTTTACTACGATAGATAAAGGAAAAATTGTTGCGCAGGCTCGTGAGGAAAATTGTGCTGTTTGCAATGGAAATATTTTATCAAAAACAACAGTCAAGAGTTGATTCGCTCTGGAAATTATGTTAAAGATGTATGTATCGCGCTCTGGTCGATCAATCATCGAAAAAAGCCGATGAAATTGATCAACAGAAAAGGCGTTGTCTTCCATCATGACAATGCCAGAGCACACATGTCTTTAACGACGCGGCTTGGTTGAGAAGTTTCGGTCCGTCCACCATTAAGCAGAGACCTTGCACAGTTAAATTACCATTTGTTCGGGTCTCTACGGAACTATCTTAATGGTGTAAAGTTAACTTTAAAAGTGGCTTGTGAAAATCACTTGGTTGAGTTTTTCGGCCAGAAATCCCAGAAGTTTTTCAGTGGCGGAATAATGGTTCTACCCGAAAAATTGCAAAGAGTCGTTAACGATCAAAATGACACACACATATTTATCATATTTTTTGAAATTTGACTTAAAAATACTAACGATACTTGTTCGGTAATCCTATATATAATATGTATTATAAATAGAACTTATTATATTTAGTTAAAAATCCCCGCTAAGCAGGGGAAAATTCCTTCCGATTGACAACACCGATCGACGCACACCCTCTCTGTGTACATTGCCATTAAACCCTGTTAAAATATTAAATCTAATAATTTCGTAGCGCCGTGAAAAGCCCCGGGCGAGGTAATCTAATCATTTAACAGTTTAATTATCTTCTACATAACTTAGTTTTAACGCGGAGGCATGATATTGGCCTTTAGACAAGCTTTATTATACCCTGTCGCGTCTGCAAATTCTTGGTGGAAATTTGAATAGAATCTGCTCTTACCGGTTCAACAAGGATTTTTATTATTTTTTCATGAATTTTTCTAATATAAGGGGGGCTCTTGTGCCGTGGCTGCGTGTTAAAACAAGTGATTTCATGATGGCATCTAAACCACGAAACGTTGTGGTGAAAATATTTATGAAGTTTCAAAGATGCTCCAGAGAAGAATAATTTTATTGATTTTGTACGTCATTTCCAAATTTCTTACCTTAATAAGCCCGTAATAAAATATCTGCCATTATTTCCCCTTATCTCCCATTATTTTATCCTTATCTTCCATTATCTAGGCTTATCTCTGCTCATCTCCTATTATTTCCCTTATCTCCCATTATTTCTCCTTATCTCCCATTATTTCTCCTTATCTCCCATTATCTCACCTTATCTCCCATTATCTAGGCTTATCTCGACTTATCTCGTAATATTTCTTCTTATCTCCCATTATTTCTCCCTATCTCCCATTATCTCACCATAACACCCATTATTTAGACTTATCTCCGCTTATCTCCCATTATTTCTCCTTATCTCCCATTATTTATACTTATCTCCCATTATCTCACCTTATCTCCTGTTATCTAGGCTTATATCGACTTATATAGAACATATGTATAAATTTATAAAAACACGTAAATCGAATAAGTGGTTCCCAAGCGCACTAACGGACAGACAGACAGACAGAGAGACGTTGCATTTTATATACATTATATTCTTTGTAACATGATATTGTTCCATATTTATTGGTTTAGGCAGTGTATTGCAAGAGAACGCGGTAACCTTTTTTCCGACTTGATTCACTATTATCGTCACTGCTTATTCTTTATGTTACCTAACGCAATCAAATATATCTTATAACTTGGCCAGAGAACATATGTGTGTTTTAAAAAAAAAGCACGTAATGCACTAACGGACAGAGAGACAGATAGACAGACAGAGAGACGTTGCATTTTTTATATATTATAGATAGATAACCTGGCCAGAGAACATACGAGTATGTTTGTTTTAAAAAAAAGCACGTAAATCGGATAAGTGGCTCTCCGGTGATAAGCGCACTAACGGACAGACAGACAGACAGGCAGAGAGACAGGCAGACAGACAGACAGAGAGACGTTACATTTTATATATAATATAGATCTAAGATTATAGATAACCTGGCCAGAGAACATATGTGTTTTAAAAAAAAAGTACGTAAATCGGATAAAGTTGTTCTCCAGTGAGAAGCACACTAACGGACAGACAGACAGACAGAGATACGTTGCATTTTATATATATATATATATATATATATATATATATATATATATATATATATATATATAAATATATATATCATAGATATATATATATATATATATATATATATATATATATATATATATATATATATATATATATATATATATATATATCATAGATATATATCTATAACCTGGTACATAAATATGTATGAATTTAAAAAATTACGTATATCGGATAAGTGGTTCTCGAGGGATAAGCGCACTAACGGACAGACAGACAGACGATGCATTTTATATATATTATAGATATAGATTATTATTATTATTATATAACCTGGCCGAAGAATATATGTATGAATTTAAAAAAAGACACGTAAATTGGATAAGTAGTCTCGCGTGATAAACGCACTAATGGACAGACAGAGAGACATTGCATTTTATATATGTTATAGATTATAGATATTCTCTGCTATATAATATTGTTCCATATTTAATAGTTTAGGCTGTGTATTGCAAAGGAACGCGCTAGCGGCAAACTTTTTTCCGACTTCATTCACTATTATCGTCACTGCTCATTCGTTATGCTACCTATCATAATAAAATATAGCGTATAACCTGGCCAGAGAATATATGTATGTTTTAAAAAAAAAGTACGTAAATCGGATAAGTGGTTCTCCAGTGAGAAGCACACTAACGGACAGACAGACAGACAGAGATACGTTGCATTTTATATATATATATATATATATATATATATATATATATATATATATATATATATATATATATATATATCATAGATGTAATAAAATATATATCTATAACCTGGTACATAAATATGTATGAATTTAAAAAATTACGTATATCGGATAAGTGGTTCTCGAGGGATAAGCGCACTAACGGACAGACAGACAGACGTTGCATTTTATATATATTATAGATATAGATTATTATTATTATTATTATTATATAACCTGGCCGAAGAATATATGTATGAATTTAAAAAAAAGACACGTAAATCGGATAAGTAGTCTCGCGTGATAAACGCACTAATGGACAGACAGACAGACAGAGAGACATTGCATTTTATATATATTATAGATTATAGATATTCTCTGCTATATAATATTGTTCCATATTTAATAGTTTAGGCTGTGTGTTGCAAAGGAACGCGCTAGCGGCAAACTTTTTTCCTACTTCATTCACTATTATCGTCAGTGCTCATTCGTTATGCTACCTATCGTAATAAAATATAGCCTATAACCTGGCCAGAGAATATATGTATGTTTTAAAAAAAAAAGTACGTAAATCGGATAAGTGGTTCTCCAGTGATAAGCGCACTAACGGACGTTGTACGTAGATATTTAAATAAGGTACAATTTATACGTCCTGTAAAATAGAAAGGGAGTTCAGTGAAACACTACGTTAAAACAAAGTAAAATATATTAACAAACATGGAGAGACATTTTTACATTATAAATAACCTTTTATGTGAAGAAAAATATACACGTTCACAGATAGTCTCTGACTTAAAAGCTTGAAAGTTTTTGAATAGTGTCGCGTACACCACTTATTTTGGTTTAGAGAACGGCTTTAAGATGGTACTATATTAAAAGTTGGTCCCAGATTTACTTCTGCACGAACACCCGTGGAAAATAGCTTTCAGGAAGACACGTGTAAATTAGTTTTCAGAGCATATGTGGAAAAGAATTTCAGAAACACACGTGGAAACTAGTCTTCAGGAATACTCGTTGTGAGAAGGAACTAAGTTAGTTATACTTTCCGGCTTTCAGCTTGGTCTTTTCCCGTGGGTTTCTTATCACAGTACTATCCCACACACCACCTATTGGCTTCCATTTCGGTGACTGATCAAAACCTGACCCTAAGTGTCTTAGGATGGGCAGGATATTGTGAAAGACGGATAAAGACCCTAACTCAATCAAAATGTCTGGTTTTATACCATAACCCTTCTCCTTCTGTCCAAGTGAAATCTTTAGAATCAACTAGTTTACTTAAGGAGTATAAAATGAAATAGGAGTGTTGAACTTGTAACATGATAGACAAGGGCGAAGGACGGCTACTGATAATGCCCACATATTTAAGGCAACTGAAATAAATTAGATCGAAGACTTACGCTTAGTACAGTTTTAGTTACACTCCTAATATGAAAAACGTAATAAAATTCAAATAAGTTATACAATGCTCAACTTAAGTTAACAATTATTGCATGTATTAAAAAAAGAAAAACGGTTTAGTAACATTATCTTACAATTTAAAAAAAATGAGTGTTACTATATATATATATATATATATATATATATATATATATATATATATATATATATATATATATATATATATATATATATATATATATATATATATATATATATATATATATATAGAGTGTTGCTTAATATATTAAAACTGGTATATTTATCTGAGCAACTGAAGAAAAATATTCATAAATAGCGCCCGTCGATAAAAACATATTTTTAAAGAGGTTAAAGTTTTTCAATCTCAAAATATTGCTGCCCTTGCCTGTCTAACGGTGAATTGAACACTACTTACCGATACCTATTTTACTATTGCAATCAGTTGCTTATTTCGTTATTTGCTTGCATTTATCAGGTTTCTATGAAGTCAAAAGCCTTGTGGGATTCTAGGAAAGCCAGATGAATGGGTATATTGTACTCCGTTGTTTTTCAATCAGTGTACATAGGATTTTCATTTTATTTCTACTTGCATATTCTATTCGTAGAGATTTAGGTGTCGACAAAGGGGATGTATATTTTGAACACATTGAATCAACAGCAATGCAGGTGGTGGTAAATATTGGTCACTGCTACTATCTATAAAGTCCCTTTTAGTTCAGGTTAAATATCTGTTACTAATGTTATAGTTTAAAATAACTGCATGTTATATTTCTGACGACCAATTTTAATCAATAGTAGTGGGCAACCTGGTGAGATGGTATACCTATGCGTGAAAGAAAACTGCGTGAAAGTTGGGTTACTTGTTCTCGAATTGTAAGTGGCATCAGGTGGTACCATTGCAATCGTTGCTTATTTCGTTATTTGCTTGCATGTTTTAAAATAAGTACAAACTAGTGGTTTCATAATTTAAACGCATGAAAGACATAAGATAGAGGTTAGAAATTAGATAGAACAAATGGAGCCTAAAAATATCACTGTGTAATTTAAGCAAACATTAACATAAATTAATTAGCACTAATCTTCGGCAACATTAATGAAATACTTGGCGGAACTTTTTGTATTACTAATTTGCAATATTTTACGAAAAAATATTTATTTTTGCAGTAAGCTCCAAGACGTAAACAAAGGTATTATCTTTCATTGATGGATATACGGTCTCTCTTCAACTTGTTTTTAAACTTAAATTACAAAAAATCTACAAGGTACACCACCTGCCTATCCCAAAATACAGTGCACATCATTTTTTGGGCTGAAATTGTTTGCTTGAACTTCACTTTCTTTGGTGATGTTGAAAGCCTCCATTTCATGGACTTTCATTTTGATTCCGGTGTAACGTGAACAACCCAGGTTTCATCACCAGTGACAATTTGGCTTAGAAACTGATCACCTTCGGCACTGTACCTTTCGAGAAAAATCAAAACACTAGCTAAACGATTAGTTTTGTGCACGTCAGTCAGCCTTTTCGCAATTTCATAGAGAACACTTCTTGAAAATTGAGAAAACACATGATGAAATCATAAAGCGTCTGTTTTCTACGACTTTTTTATCAGCTTTTCGCATCAGGTCATCATTAATAACGGACGGTCTCCCACTTCGTCCCTTCTTTTGTGCAACTTTGCCGTCGTTTGAGACTTTCAATAGATTTTTGACACTTACCTTTTGAAGCAGCCTTTCTAAAGACCACATTAATAATGGACCTATAAAAATCTTGTAGTCGTTTATTCTTCGAATTAGAACTAACTAAATTGAAGCAACTTGCCTACGATTGCCTCAGATATCATTGGGGACTCTTCGACATTAGGACACTGAACATCAGCCGGAAAGTAACTCCTGTTTGACAAGGCATTATCTCAAAAACTACGATTTTCCATACGCTATAACTATCTGACAATCACTCGTATATCTCATCAAATTTTCTCCGGAATGACCAATCTACTGAAATAAAATGCCATCCCCATAAGAATTGCATAATATACGGATTTCTCTATACAAGAGGCTAAAGATTATAGGATTAATATCTAAATAGCCGGCGGGAACACTGGGAACACTTGGACGACTTCCCAGGGGGGTTTTTCCTTTTGTGGTTGAAAATGGAAACTTATTTTCCTTTAATTAAATACTGAGAAGTTGTTAGAATTGCATACTATGTGATTTTATGGGATATGTTTTAGATAATACACGGTGTCGCATTTAGAAATTTAATTTTAAAATATATATAATAAAAAAAAAGATGAATGAAAAACAAATCTGTATTATATATCAAAGTTTAGCCCTTAGAAATGTGAACCGTTACGTTTCGGCATTCTTCTAAGCGAGCGGTGCAATTGTTGATGACTGCTCGGCACATCGGTTTCCTGATCGCCGCCATTTCTTGTTGGATATTATGACCATCCTCTTCTTCTTGTTTTTCTTGAAGTGCCATATCCGCTACGGACGTAGGCGATCCCTCTCGTCTTTACCTGTGATTAGTGCTTTCTTACGTGTTCCACAGAAAAGGAGATTTACGGTTTAATACCGGTTCCGAACGGCTTAAGTGAGCGAGCTTACTAGGCATAATATTACTCTTCCCGAGAGAGGCGACCGTCACGTTGTAATTTTTTTTTATTATTTCCCGAGCCAAGATACGAACTCGGGTGTCCGGGCGTAGAAAGCAGACACCTTAATCACTACATTGTAGCCGTCTCTATCCTCTAACAAACGGCTATTTTCAACTATGGCGATGCTATAACTTAGTTACCCTTCATTAAAGCGTTTTCACCGGAATAAAATTTTTGATAGTTTGTTCAAAACGATACATAAGAAAGGAAGGAAAGATGTATGTAGTAACTATAGATGCATAGCCGTCACAGATACTCTCAGCAGACTGTATGGAAAAGTCCTAAAGTCTCAAATTGAACAAGAATATGGCCCATATGAACTTGAAGAACAAGCCGGATTTAGAGCTGATCGCTCATGCATCGATAACATATTTCCAATATCTCAAATCATCGAGAAAAAGACGGCGACACACAACACGGATTTATCTTTTGTTTGTGGACCTTACCGGGGCCTATGACACAGTACCAATTAAAAAAATGTGGGAAGTGCTTGAGAAAAGTCCAATAGATATAACTTTGATAAAAGCCGTACAACAATTGTACAACGGATGTTCCTCAAAAATTAAAGTTGGCCAGACACTCTCCGAACAGTTTGACGTATCAAAAGGCCTCAAACAAGGATGAAGCTTGTCTCTAACCCTTTTTAAAATATATCTGGCACATGTACTGAGAAACTGGCGAAGAAAATGTTCAGAAATGAGAATGCCTATTAATGACAATCTTACACTATACACATTACACTTCGCAGACGACCAGATAGTAATAGCTCAGGAAAAGGAAGACCTAGAATACATGACCTGAAAGTTAATCGAAGAATATGGAAAATGGGGACTTAAACCAAAATGAAATACATGTGCGTGGGATAAGAGCCGGAAGAGTTGGAAGTTGAAAATAACATCAAAATTGAAGGCTGTGAGGAATATACGTACTTAGGGGTAAAAATAACAAGTGAAGGAAGATGTGAGAAAGAAATTGAAGACAGAATCAGCAAAGGAAGGAAAGTAATAGGAGCATTAAACTCTGTGCTTTGGTCTAAGGATATACTGGATAACAGAAAAAGGATACTATATAACACTATCCTTAAAAGCATAATGCTATACGGTTCAGAGGTGTGGCAACTGAGTGAAAGGCAAAAAAAGAAACTCTTGTCAACAGAAATGGACTTCTGGCGAAGATCGGTCCGAATCTCTCGCTTAGACAAAATTAGAAACGAGAGAATAAGAGACAAGATGAAAGCAAATAAGACCATCATTCAGGAAATTCCAGAAAAACAACTACGTTGGTATGGCCACGTACAACGTATGGCCGACGAGAAAATACCGAAGCAAGTAATGCATTGGAGACCTGGGGATCGACGAAAACGAGGCCGACCTAAGTGTACCTGGAACCAAGGAATAGAGAGGGCCATGTCTGAAAGAAACCTGCAGCCAGGAGACTGGAACGATAGAAGAGAATGGCAACTGGGAACCGTAGGGTGTCACAGAACGCTATGAAGCGGATTTATATATATATATATATATATATATATATATATATATATATATATATATATATATATATATATATATCTATATATATACATATATATATATATATATATATATATATATATATATATATATATATATATATATATATATTGTTCAAATGGTTGTAAAAGCTGCAGTAACGTTTTAATTAAGTCCCACTGGCTTTGTGTCAAAGAAAAAAATGAATCATATTCAGCGGCAAGCAAGCTGATAGCTCTTCTTTCTTTAAAAAGCATTTCCAATAGATAATATGTGGAATTCCACCGTGTAGGGACATCTTTTACTATTTTCGTTACTCCAATGTTAAAATCTCCCTGGACTTGTTCTAATTTCATTCTAGAAGGAAATGAGTAGTTTAAATGAATTACGATTCTTCCAACGTCCAATCCAGATCTTAGCACTTTTAGAGGGTCAATTACTACCAGTTGTTGAGTGTGTATAAATCATGATTCATTATGTACGCCTAAGTCCCTTGTTGCTTTTTAAATGTTAGCTCCACTGTCTCTAAAGAATAGGAGGCACTCTTCTAACCGAGCGGTGCAATTGTTGATCACTATTCAGTACATCGTTTCCGTGATCCCCTGTATTTCTTATTGGATATTTTGTTTCGACGCGAGAACTATTACTACACACTTATTATATACCTGTATTCTCTAACAAACGGCTATTTTCAACTGTGGCGATCCAATAACTTAGTTACCCTTCATTAAAACGTTTCCACCAGAATAATTTTAACACGTTTCCGGTATAAATCTGTAAAATGGCTAGCAACTATACCTGGTCTATATTTAGATCGTCCCGGTATATTAAGCCGTGGATGTCTTTGCCTGGCGGCCAAGAATGCGTGATATTCGATATTTTATTATGTTTGGACTGGAGAGAGGTATTTAATCCCATTAAAATTTTGTCAACTCCACACTCTACTGAAAATAATTTTTCAAAAAAATTCTTTACGGTACTTTTGAAGGGGATATACGACGTCATCTGGGTCAAAGAATTCGATTTTTGGATTTGTATATTTGCTTTCAGTATGATATCTTAAGAATACTTTTGGTAAGTTTCATAAGAATCGGTTAAAAATTGTAGAAGTTATAGCAGTTCAAAAGAAGTACCGTTGCGTGGAGTTTTTGGACCAGGTAGCGAGCAGCTGCTCTCTGGTCAGCGGTCGCCGAACTAAACTCGATTTTATACTGTTAAACTGTAATACAAATAGATTCTTCTTTTTTTTAGAGCGAAGAATCTGCCTTATGGATAGTGAAGCAGTCTGCGTCACCTTAAGGGTGACCCAGAATGCTCCAGTTATGTGGTGGTTCTCTAGTCGGAGTGGCTGGCATACCCACTAAACGTCCTTGTGAGCTGGGTCTGCGACCTTTTACTCCTCTTACAATGTGACGATTAGTCATTATATAGGGGGTGAGAGTTTTAAAAACTTGTGGGTTAGTTTCTAATGTGTAGATCTACGCTACCTTAACCTATTTATCTATTTTTCTAATAAGCCTTCTTCCATCCAGTGTCGGACATAGGCCTCCCCTTCCGTCTTCCACCCTTAATTATTATTTTGGTAAACCATTTGTATATTTGTGAAAGTAATGATATTGGACAGTAATTGTCTAAGTTAGTCTTATCACCCTTTTTAAAAAGTAAAATTGTCGAAGTCGTGTTTCAATTTTCTGGAATCTTCTCTTCTTCTAAACAATTATTGAATAAGAGCTTCAGCACCTGTACTAGCAAGTCTCCTCCTTCTTTCATTAATTTAGTTAATACTCCGTTAGGTCCTGGCGTTTTATTGTTTTTCATAGTTTTTAGTGTTGTTAATATTTCTTCATCTCTAGTATTTTTTCTGAGTTAACATTGATTATCTTTTTATTTCGACGTTCTTTGAGATCATTTGGTTTATTTGTTCATACAAGTTTTGATAGTATGTTTGAATCATGTGTGTTATTTTTTCTTGATCGTTCACATCTTCTTCATTTTCATCTTTTAAGTTATGTATTTTTTCCTAGGCTTTGTCGGAGTGCTTTCATGTTTTTGTTCTGTTCTACAACTTTTTCTGTCTTTGTCTCTAACTGTTGTCTTTTATCTTCTTTAATGGGCTTTTTAAGGGTTTTGTTAGTTCAGATTATAGAATAGAATTTCTCTTTCCCTGGGCTAGCAGTCTGCGTCTTTCTTCAAACAGTTCTTCCGTTTTTATGCGCCATATTTTTATTTCGTTGCTCTTCTTTCTAGCTATTTGCCCTCCTGTTTTCACCAAGATATTCGTCAATGTTTCATTAATTTCGTTTATGTTTTTTGTTATCAGGGTTATCAATTTTAGATAATTCTTAACCTTAACCTAACTAAGTCTAATTAAAAAGTAAAAGCTAAGTTCCCAGCTATTTCGGTAGGGTTGTGTTACAGTACTGTTAGTGGTGTGTGATGTTTAGCTTATTTTTCGAGAGGAGTAGCTCAACTTACTACGGCCTTAGTCCTGTATGCTAAGTACGTAATACAGTCCATCTTGGTAGTCGAGTTTTAGTCATATCTATTGTTAGTCTATTTGTAGTATTTCTGAGAGTCGTAAGTAGCGATTATCGACGTTTGCGTTGTGTCTGAAGGCGTTAGCTATCTCAGGGTAGGGTGTGCTGTCACTTTCTCAAGAAAGTGAAGCTGGGTATTTCGGGTGAAACATAGGTTCTTCAATTGCCCATCTTAGAAGGGACAAGGCATTCACATTTGCTCGTCTAAGGTTCTACATATATTCGAAACTGGGAGTTTGTTCAGTACCGTTGTACAGTTTACTCGTAGCAATTCAGTCGTAACAGTTATTATAGTTTATATTTTAATTGGCTTTGTTAAATATAATGACAGCTATGGGAGTTCATTGTCGCCAAAAGGCACGTGACGACCCAGCTGAAGTGGCCGGAGAACGAGTTGATCTGGCCTAGCGACAATTGCTACAAAGTACAAAAGAAGATAGAATGTGTCATAGACAAGAACAAATTAGTATTCTAGAACAGCGGTTCCCAAACTTTTAAGGCCCTGGAACACTCAATCCCTTTTATTTTATGAAACTTCACCTCAAATGATAATAAATAAAAGACACTGCAATTTAAAATAAGATTAGAAATATTTCAAGTAATGATTAATGTGAAGAATGAAATTGTTTCACTGTTTTATTAATAACACAGGGCAACAAAAAAATATTTTTGTTTTGGTGCCTGGGATTTTAGAGCTGATTTTAACTATATTTGGGACGCTAAATCTATACATGCAATCCGTTTTTCTCTATCAGCTCTACTTTTTTAGATACATCAACTTATCTACCAATGTGGTTTTTATTCAGTATATTCATTTATGAGAGTTCTAAAATTATTATATATTCATCAATGTAGGTACAATGGTTTTATTGTCAGTCTGTAATTGAGTAAATTCCAGGTAAATCTATAAATAGTGGAACCATTGCCTATCAGGTACCTGAACTGACCCTTTTAATCACCTAACTCGGGTAAGTCTCGTCAGTTTGTGCGTTCTTACTAATGAGAGTAGATCGAATTCGGCGTGTTATTTTATGTTAAGAAAAGAGTGTTTTTGTGTTATTGAACAGAATTAAAATGAGTTCAGGTTCCAGTTCAAGAAGAAGTTGTGTAAATCAACCTGATGTGTTTTGCTATATATGCGGAGAATACATGTTTCAACAAAACAGACAAACTATTACTGACTTTGTAAAGCGAGCGTATCTTGGATAGTTTGGAGTTAAGCTTGGTGATCAGGACAAAACGTGGGCCCCGCATCTCGTATGTAAAACTTGTACAGAGCATTTACGGCAGTGGACTACCGGGAAAAGAAAATGTCTAAAATTCGGCGTACCAATGGTTTGGAGAGAACCAAAAAAACCACTTCAATGATTGTTATTTCTGTTTAGTAAATACTAATGGAATCAATCGAAATAACCGCAGTAAGTGGACTTATCCCAATTTAGACTCGGTAATACGCCCTATCCCGCACTCAGATGAAATACCGATTCCAACATTTCATCAGCTACCACATATCTCTGATGACGAATATTTTCCCTCTGATCGCTCTTCTGATGCTAATAAAAGTTCTGATGCTAATGAAACTAACAGTGACTATGAGGGGACGTCATCAGTTCCTCAACGCTTCAATCAAAATGAATTAAATGATCTCACCAGGGATCTCAATTTATCGAAAAAAGCTTCTGAAGTACTGGCTTCTAGGTTGAACGACAAAAATTTACTGGAACAAGGAACCAAAATTACCTTTTACCGTACAAGAGAAAAAGATCTGCTACCATTCTTTTCTCAAGAAGACAATCTTGTATTTTGTCACGAAATTAGGGGACTCATGAAAGAAATGGGACTTTCTGAATATATTCCAGATGATTGGCGCCTATTTATTGACAGTTCAAAGCGAAGTTTAAAATGTGTCCTTCTACATAATGGGAATAAATATGGTTCAATACCACTAGCTCACTCAACGAAACTGAAAGAAGAATATAAAACCATAGCTTTGGTCTTCCAGAAGATAAAGTATTACGAACATCAATGGATGATTTGTGTAGACTTAAAAATGGTAAACTTTCTTTTTGGGCAGCAAAGTGGTTACACGAAATATCCGTGTTTCTGGTGCCTCTGGGATAGTAGGGACAAAACACACCACTGGGTTAGAAAAGATTGGCCTCAGAGAGAAAACATGGACGTTGGGGAAAAGAATGTCATTAACGACGCTTTGGTTGAAAGAGAAAAAATCATACTTCCTCCGTTACATATAAAGTTGGGCTTAATGAAGCAATTTGTAAAGGCTCTTGATAAGAATGGGTCTTGTTTTGCATATATAGGGGTAAAAATGCATCAGTTGAGTACAGAAAAACTCAAAGCAGGGATATTTGACGGCCCACAAATAAGACAATTAATTAAGGATCCTGCCTTCATAAATTCAATGAATCAAGTTGAACGAGAAGCTTGGACATCATTTGTTGCAGTTGTAGAAAATTTTCTAGGCAAACATAAAGCTCAAAACTATGTTGAAATGGTTAACAAGATGCTTAATAGTTTCAAATCCTTAGGGTGCAATATGAGTATTAAAATACACTATTTACACAGCCACTTAGACCGTTTTCCAGAAAATTTAGGAGACATGAGTGAAGAACAAGGTGAAAGATTTCACCAACATATTAAAGTTATGGAGGACCGCTAGCAAGGAAGATGGACATGCACATGATGGCAGATTACTGCTGGAGTTTAAAAAGGGACTGTTTAAAAAAACATTCAAGAATGTCGCGGAAAAGAAGCTTTCCAAGTGTTGAGTGACTATTTCATTTCTTCAATGTTTTTTTTTTGTTTGTAAGTACGACATAATATTGTATTTTGTATAACTAAAATAAAAATTTCGTATCTACTTTTGTTTACTACACTTACGGATTTGAGTTACAATAATGTAACTTATATTTCTCTAAAATTGTATATCTTAAAAATTTGAGCTCCTAGGTACAAATGAATACGTTATTTGAATTCAGGACATCAAATTGATATAGAATCAGCTCAAAAAAACCTCAACACCAAAAAACAGCTGTTCCCCTGTGTAATTGTTGTTTAGTTCGGTTTTATGTCCGACAGTTGTATGCGTTATATCTGGGGCAGCATCCAATCTAAACCTAAATTTGTTTTTCGTATTAGCTGAAAAGCCTATTTCACAATGATATGTTGTAACGAACGGGAGCAAAGTTAAGATAGCCTTTTTGACCACATCAGGGTAGACACTCCTAACTCCAACCCAAAACTCGTTCAGTGACACAGTCTTAAATGTGTGTTTTAATGCGGATGAACTCTGAAGATCAATGATTCGTATTCCAGGACGGTTAGCATCGCAGGTTGACTTCTGTTGATAAATGGATTTTGTACCCCATCGATGTCAATATCAGTATTCGGGAAGTAATTTGACAAAGATTTCACTAGGTTTACCAAATGTCCAGTGATGATATTTCGAATTTCATTTAGTAATTCCAACCCGTTTTCTTGCAGAAAGTTATATAAAAGTGGAAAACATTCAATATTGTTATTTTTGACGTAGTTAATCCAGAAATTCATTTTTTTTTAAAGCTGATAATTTGTCTCTCGCGGTAAATATGACTGTTATTTTTCCCTGTAAAAGTGTAGTAACTTCGTTGACTTTTCCAAAAATTTCGGCAAGATAAGCTAATTTTATAATCCATTGCTCATCCATCATGCAATACATTGAAAACGGCCACAGTCGCCCCATTGCCTCATTTGGAAAACCTTCAGCTCGTCTGGAAGTTCATATAACCTGGTTAAAACTTTGCTTCTGGAAAGCCATCGGATTTCAGTGTGAAGGAAGAGTGATTCATACTGACTACCCATTTCTTCGCACACTTTTTTGAACGATCTTGACTGGAGGGCACGACTTTTCACGTAATTAACGATCTTCACAGCTTCATCGAGAAATGAGATTTTCTTTACTACTTCTTCTTGTTTTAACCATTCTCTATACTCTGGATATATGCCTCTCTCATGTGCTTCCATATGTCCCTGTTTTGAGCAATTTGATACCAATTGAGCCCCGCTGATCTTTTAATACCGTCATACCAACGTTGTTGGTGTCTGCCAGTGCTTCTTTTTCCTCCCATGGTCTCCACCTTGTCACTTTTCCGCTCCACTCGAAGGAAGATGTTCTCTCAATTATGTCGTGGAACCCTTTTTTTTCCTGATCCAATCATTTGATCTGCAGTCCCTAAGTGATATACCTAGGATTTTCCTTTCAATTGCTCTCTGATGAACTTGTAATTTTCTAATCATTTTCCGTGTCAAAATCCAATTTTCACTACCATATGTTGTTACTGCTAGAATGCATTCGTTATATACTTTACTTTTAAGTTTTAAAGGCAGTTTGGACTGAAAGACTTGCTTCATTTTACCGTAAACCGCCCATCCTAGGCGTATCCGTCGATTGACTTCCAGTTCTTGATTCAATTTTCCTAGTGTCACTTCCTGTCCCAAATATACATATGAATCCACCCTTTCCACTTGTTGTCCGTGTATAGATATTACGTCATTAATGGTTGTTTGTTCGTTCGTCATGAATTTAGTTTTTGTGATGTTCATTTCTAAATCGACCCTTTTTGCTTCAGTTTGTAATTCTTGGAGCATTTCTTTCAATTCGATTTCATTTTCGGCAAAAAGTGCGATGCCATCAGCAAATCTTAAGTTGTTGAGTCTCTCTCCGGATATGTTAAGTTCCCTGTCACCGCTTTCTCAATTGCCCAGTATTTCACTGTGTCAAAGGCTTTTCGGAAGTCGACAAGTGCCATCCAGACTGTGATATTGTATTCAATTACCTTTTCTATAAGTTGTCTGTCCGTGTGTAGATGTTCGATTGTGCTAAATCTTTTTCGGAAGCCTGGTTGTTCTTTGGGTTGGTAATTTTCAAACTTTTTGTCTAATCGATTTGTGGTTATTCTCATAAATAGTTTGTATATTTGCGATAGAAGGCTTATTGGCCTATAGTTCTCCAAATTGCTAGGACCTCCTTTTTTGTATATCAATATAATTATCGCAATTTCTTTTGGTATTATCCCTTCGATTAGACATTTATTGAAGAGCTTTTTAAGCTCTTTGATTAATGGCGGTCCTCCCTCTTTTAGCATTTCCGGCAAGATGCCGTCTTCTCCTGCTGCTTTTCCATTTTTAATTTGGTTAATGGCTTTTTCAATTTTTTCAACTTCGATGTCTGGTAGATCTTCGGAACCGATATTAAGTATCCTTCGGTTGTCCTCTCTTGATCTCCTCAGAGTTTCCTCATCGGCTTTCGACGCGTATAGATCTGCATAGAATGTTTCTGTCACTTTAAGTATTTGTGGTCTTTCGTCTATAGGGTTTCCATTTTTTGCCCTTCAGTTTGTTAATCTCCCTTCTGTGTGAGTTTTCCTTTCTGAATATGTTCAAACCCCTAATTTGTAGTATCAGTTCTTCTATCCATTTCCCCTGGTATTCTCTTTCTTCGCGACATGTTACTTATTGCTGCGCTGTTCCAAAATAATATGATTTATAAGTATGTAATTATTTAATAGCATTCAATAAAAAATGTAAGTGATTCGCGGAACCCTGATGACTTTTCCACGAAACTCTTGGGTTCCGCGGAACCCACTTTAGGAGTCGCTGTTCTAGAAGCTCAAATAGCTGATAAAGATTCAGCATAAGGCCCCGAAATCGATAATTCATTTACAGGTAAGAATTTATTTGTATAACGTTTGTTCTTAACCTGATTTCGCAAACCTAAAACTGTAAACGCGTTTTTCTCGAAACTACTTTTTTTGAAAATGCTAGGCGGCTTGCAATATATCTCAAGAATTACTGAACCGATTTTGATAAAATTTGGTACATATTTTCTCTATACATATTGCTCGTCTTTGAAGGAAGAAATTTTAATTTTATCAAGAAGAATTTTATCAAGACTATTAAGAAAAGAGAAAAAAATGATATGTGGGACAGGAAGTGCGCAGAAATAAACACTTTCCTGGAAGGTACAAGATCAACAGAAGCTTGGAAATTAATTAACACTCTTAAATCGGACAAAGTGGGATAAAATAAATATACCTAGTATTAACATGAAACAATTCCAAGACCATTACAAAAATGAACTAAAGGAAAACAGACCACAATATCAAATAATGTCACCAACCGCTTATAGAACCCAGGGAACATATATAACAGTGACTGTGGATATGGTAGAAAAAACCTTAAGAACTATGAAGAATGGAAGGTCTAGTGGACCCGAGGGAATACAAGTCGAACTTCTAAAATATGGACCAACAAAATTAAAAGAGATCTTGGCATACCTGTTCACCTTGTGTATAAACGGAAAACCCCCACCCACTTCATGAAAATGACATGGATTACCCCGATATATAAGAACGGAGGAAAGATGTAACTATAGATGCATAGCCGTCACAGATACTCTCAGCAGACTGTATGGAAAGGTCCTAAAGTCTCAAATTGAACAAGAATATGGCCTATATGAACTTAAAGAACAAGCCGGATTCAGAGCGGGTCGCTCATGCATCGATAACATATTTCCAATATCTCAAATCATCGAGAAAAAGGAGACGGCGATACACAACAGTCAGATTTATCTTTTGTTTGTGAACGTTACGGGGGCCTATGACACAGTATCAATTAAAAATATGTGGGAAGTGCTTGAGAAAAGTCCAATAGATATAACTTTGATAAAAGCCGTACAACAATTGTACAACGGATGTACCTCAAAAATTAAAGTTGGCCAGACACTCTCCGAACAATTTGACGTATGAAAAGGCCTCAAACAAGGATGTAGCTTGTCTCCAACCCTTTTTAAAATATATCTAGCTCATGTACTGAGAAACTGGCGAAAAAAGTGTTCAAAAATGGGAATGCCTATCAATGACAATCTTACACTATACACATTACACTTCGCAGATGACCAGATAGTAATAGCTCAGCACAAGGAAGACCTAGAATACATGACCCGAAAGTTAATTGAAGAATATGGAAAATGGGGACTTGAGATAAACAAAACCAAAACGAAATACATTGTGCGTGGGAGGAGATCCGGAAGAGTTGGTAGTTGAAAATAACATCAAAATTGAAGGCTGTGAAGAATATACGTACTTAGGGGTAAAAATAACAAGTGAAGGAAGATGTGAGAAAGAAATTGAAGACAGAATCAGCGAAGGAAGGAAAGTAATAGGAGCATTAAACTCTGTGCTTTGGTCTAAGGATATACGGGATAACAGGAAAAGGGTACTATATAACACTATCCTTAAAAGCATAATGCTATACGGTTCAGAGGTGTGGCAACTGAGTGAAAGGTAAAAAAAGAAACTCTTGTCAACAGAAATGGACTTCTGGCGAAGATCGGTCCGATTCTCTCCCTTAGACAAAATTAGAAACGAGAGAATAAGAGACAAGATGAAAGCAAATAAGACCATCATTCAGGAAATTCAAGAAAAAAACTACGTTGGTATGGCCACGTACAACGTATGGCCGACGAGAGAATACCGAAGCAAGTAATGCATTGGACACCTGGGGACCGACGAAAACGAGGCCGACCTAAGTGTACCTGGAACCAAGGAATAGAAAGGGCCATGTCTGAAAGAAACTTGCAGCCAGGAGACTGGAACGATAGACGAGAATGACAACTGGGAACCGTAAGGCGTCACAGAAGCGGATTTATATATATCAAGAAACTGTAGTTTTAATTAGCAAAAATGTAAAACACGGTGATGTTATTTTTTTCGCTTTTTTCTTTAAAACCGGTGCCATTTGATGAAAGAAAAATGTTTTTAATCCTTCGTTCAAAGACAACATTGGTCCTCCACTAAACTAATTTCTTTGGAAATTTTGATTGCAGATAATCCAGCTGCCCAGTAATTGTGCATACCGCATTGTTCCTTAAAGAAAGGGGAACTGGTGTAGCGCCCCTTTTTTTAATTAAAATTTCACAAATTGTATTTTACGCTATGTATTAGTACATAAAATAAAAACCTGATTGAAGAGGTTCGCTAAAAAAAAAATCTTTAAAAAAAAGCCCTTTTTTTTTTCGGCTTCATGACTACGTACATCCCTTAACTGTTAAATTCCGTATCAGGTTTGCCGTTTTATTTCTTACATAATGAATGAATAAGCTTTAAAAAAAGGCTATATTTTAAATTTTAACATTTCTCTTTAATTAATGAAAAATGGTGTTAATTTTCTCTGCTTTAATAAGTTTCTGTCAAGTGTCTCTTTGTTTTGCCTATCTTGAGACACAGACAGACACTTTGCCTGCTTATTTGAAGTTTGCTGTGACAATGAAAACAGTTGATATTTCGGCTCAAACAAATAAACGCAATTCACGACTATCTTGACTTGAAAATCTTAATTATCATACAATGTTCTGACGTCTTTGTGTGTTAAAAGTTACTATAATTCTTGTCTCTCTGTCTTTATTAGTAATTGCTTGCTCCTTTTGCAAGAACTCTGTTAAAACTTGTTTCTTAATATGTATTCACTTGCGTTTTTATATTCTAGTTTTATTGTCAATGCTGTTTTAGTGGATTTATTTCGGTAAAAACCATTTATGCATCCAGGGATTTTAGGTTGTTAAGAATTTGGTCCTTTTTGGGCTACTCATCTGTTGAGAAACTCGATTTTTAAAAAATCTATTAGTAGCATGCGTTATTCCCCTGCCGATGCGCGAGTAATACGAACATTGTTTACTCCATTCATATTGTTTTAGTGTAAAAGTCACTCGCAAGATTTACCTCTATCGTACAATTTTAGGGAAAAAAACGGGCAAGTGAAAGTTGGATTTGCGCATAGTGTTCCGAACCGTGGTTGCCTTTAAATTAAAATAAAATCCTTACCTAGGCTAAGTTAATTAGGTCCCTGACATGTATGTATCTTAAGATCCAATATGTATTTTCACGTTTTTTTAGTCAATAATGTATAATAGTTATAGCATCTTATCTGCCTAATAGCCAATAAATCAATCTAGCTCATTCTAGAGTCTAGTAATAAACGTGTAAAACAAATATTTACCACCTAAATATTCGTTTAATATAAACAAATAAAATAAAATTATTTTCTCTCGGTACCTGTCCGTGTGGGGTAGGTACGACGACAGGTTAATATATTAAGAAGTATATTAACAAAAGTTCCACCATATTGTGATGAAACTTAGTTTTCATAGCTTGCTTTTATTTCAGATGAATTACCGAATGTAATGCACTCATGATAATTTTCGCTCAATCTACACTTTATGGAGACCATTCTAGAATTCTATTAAAATTTTTTGAACAGTTCTTTTCGAGATAGGGTGGGGGGACAACAATTTTTGGTCTTTTTTTAAAATAATACAAAGAAAAATCTGCGCAAGTATTAGATTATATATATTTGTAAATATATTTTTTACAAGCTTTCATTTGACACCCGACTCGATGACCTGATAAAAAAATTTTCATTCACTTCCGATTTCACCCCCAAAACTAACCCTTTAAGTCAAAGTTTAACTTTCAAAACTACATGGCTCTGATTGGGCCATCGATTTCTGTATTTATTCAAAATTTCAACTCTATGCCAAATAGTTTCGGAGAAAATCGGATGTGACAGGCGGGCAGACGGACATCGAAGTGATTCCGTAAGTATTCCATACGAAACACTAAAAACACTATTTACGGACACAGCGACGAGCAAAACGTCTCATATCCTTTTTGGATTACAACTAACTGTGGGAATACATGTGTAAATGTTACTTTGCAAATTCAAATATTCCTGTCGCTAAGTTTACAAAACAAGGAAAAGCTAAGGAAGCCCGAACTATGGTAAACGGCAGAGGGGGCTGCCGTCCTCGCAAACCCCTTTATACGACACGCCACTGACTGTAGACCCTGACCAGGTTTAAACTAACAATATTAAACTTATGAAAAGATATGGATACATCATAATTAACACACAAGTCACACGGAAATATTAAAAATAAATAAATAAAATGGTAGTATAGTATATAATACGTTGTAGGTAACGTGTTTCGGGCTTTCTCGGTAAAGGCGGTCGCGGCGGCGTGCCTTTGAAATTGAAATTTTATTCGATATACTCTAACGGAATTTGAAATGAGCTAGTGGCTCGGAACGGTCTATAATTTTCGTTAGTTCATAAAAAAATATAGCACGAACAGCGTTGCCGTCGATCAGTGCGTAATAGATTTGAACTTGCACGTATTTTCATTTTAATAAATATTCTATTGTAAAATAAAATATGTAATTAATTACAGTTTATCTTATGCAGCAATAATTGCGCCAATAAGACAAATGAAATTATGAGCTTCCAATATGCCGCCCTTCAATATGCACAGCCACCTTAGATTAAAGCACAGCATTAAAGTGTTGCTTAGATGGAGTGGATAAAGGGTCGGGTGTAACAGAACCTTTAATTATCGGTTTCTCAGAAACGATTAAGTTTAGGTATAGTAAAATATGTGGGATCCGAAGAAATTCCCAATGTAACAACGGATATAATAATGAACGCCCTACAACATATGCACAACAACAAAGAACTAGGGGACGATGAAATAATTATAGAAATGATAAGGTATGGAGGGGCCTCGACAATACAATCTCTTCAAGCTCTATTTACCAGGTGCCTTAGAGAAAGTAAAATACCAACACCTTGGGTAAATGCCTTGATTGTACTTATTTTTAAAAGGGGAACAAATTTAAATTGGAGAATTACAGATCCATCAGCCTGTTATCGGTATTATACAAAATACACACTAGAATTATATCAATTACGTGAACAGGCGGAAAATTTAGACGAGAATACACCACTTTGGATCATCTTCAAACAATTAGATTACTAGTGGAAAAAGCAAATGTAAGGTCGCCTCGTGGATAGCAATGGTTGACTACAAAAAAGCATTTGACTAGGTAGAGATATGGGCACTCCTTAACGCCTTAAGTAACAGCAGAGTCGATGAAAGATACACAACTCTTCTTTAATACATATACAAAAATGCCACTTCACAAATAATGGTTGAAGAAAAAAAAACAAATAAAATCAAAATTAAAAAAGGAATTAAATAAGGCGACTCCATATCCTCAAAACTGTTCACGTTGATTCTAAAAGACATGTTCAAATCGTTAAAGTAGGAAAATAAACGAATACTAACAGACGGTGAACTGTTAAATCACTTAAGGTTCGCAGATGATGTTACTGATCGCCAACACAAAAGAAGAATTGCAAGAAATGCTGATGAAATTAAATAACAAGCCTCGAAAAATAGGTCTAAAAATAAACCTCACCAAAACCAAATATTTGACCAACGAAAGAGAAGATAACAGCCAGAAAGGAATATATTTTGGACAAAAAATGGAAATATCAAAAAATAATTTGAAGGCTGACTGGATAGAAGAGTCTCGTTAGCTCGTTCTGCGTTCGGAAGGTTATAATCGACATTTAAATTGGACAACCCTAATACAATAAAAGCCAGAATATTGGATCAATACGTACTGCCGGTATTAACATATGGCACTGAAACGTGGGCTTTAAATGAAAGTAGAATAAATAAACTCCAGGTAACCCAAAGAGCAATGGAAAGGAGAATGCTAAATATTAGACTCCAAGATCGTATTCTTAACATCGAGATTCTAAGAAGATCAAAAGTGACAGATGTAATACAACGAATATGTACATTAAGGTGGAATTGGGCGGGGTATATCTCAAGGATGGTTGATAACAGCTGAATCGTGGTATAGTTTAACGAGGCCTAGAGAACATAAAAGATGCAGAGGTAGACCACATAAAAAGATTAGCAGTACACGATTGGATGCAAAAAGCAAACAAGGAGACAACTTGGGGGGGCTTACATCCGACTATGGATGGAATAAGCTAATGATGATGATAGTAAAATATACATAAAAATTGCTTCGAATTCTCTGTAGAATAAAAATAATTAACAAATTGTATATTATTCCATTACAATTATTGTTGTAAGTTATTTTATCTTAAAAATTGATTTCCGATACTCTTTGGGCTACACCGGAAGTAATAATTTTGTAACCTCAGTCATTAGTACCTCAAACCTCTAATATAAGCACAAATAACGATATTATTTTGTTGATATCTTCATTTGTTATCTGTTAATATTACAATATTAATGCATTATTTCTCATTTTCAACCGCTATTTTTGTCGAAAACTGCCATAGAGAAATATAGGACATACTAAATGTTTTACGATTAGTTTATTTTCGTAGAATTCAAAAGTATATACAGGGTGTTTTATAAAAAATAACGAAGTTAATTATGTTTTCGGCTAAGCTAGAAGTGATTTGCACTTGTTTTTTAGGTCAACTATTTCTGTACTTATTTCAAGCATGTAAGTCCATCAAATTTGAACTTAATATGTTATGTATATATATCGGGTGTTCCAAAAACCAATTTATTCCCTTCGAAGGCTGATAGGCCAGCTCATAACTCACTAGAATATGTAAATTTGACTTTAGTGAAAAATCGTTACATTTCGAAATATTGACACTTTTGTGAATTTCGTGAAAATCTACACCTTAGATTAGTTTATCGAGTGCCACAACCACCAATTTCCGTATTCTAAGATTCTAATTATTGTTACGTAATCCTAAATAACCCTGCTGTTGATCACAGTTCAAAATAAAACTAATTTGCACACTTTTGCAAGTAAAAACATTTTAATTAGCTCAATTTTGGTGAGTTCGGAGCTGATCTATGAGCCCTCGAAGGGAATATGTTGGTTTTTGTGACACTCGTGTATATATATATATATATATATATATATATATATATATATATATATAGATATATATAGATATATATAGATATATATATATATATATATATATATATATATATATATATATATATATATATATATATATATATATATATATATATATATATATATATATATATATATATATATATATATATATATATACGATGTTATCAAAATGATTTAGTATATTTAAATTGGTAAATCCTTGTATCAAACGTAACAACGGAAAAATAGTGATAATTGGCGCTCCTGTGTAACTTGAGAAAATCGATTGGAAGATTTATGATATTTCAGCATGTATGCTAATTGTTACAATAAATGGAAACGTCGGACACAATTCGACCCGGATTTTGACAATAACCTAGATTGTGGCTATGTTACCATGGATGATATCAAAAGTTTCTTGTTTTATATTACAACAAATTAATTTTTACCTTTTTCAAGAAAGAAGTATTTGACACTGTAGAATTAACCTATATTTGAATTTCCGTATTTTATAAAGAATTATTTGCTGATGAAAACAATATACACAAACAATTTTCCATCTAAAGGTTATAATCGCTATGTTTTCGACAAATAAATCGTTTATCTTTTACTGTTGTTTTATTAAAGACACAACTAAAGATATCCAGGTGTAATCTTTTATCACTAACTGGTGCAATCGAGACTAAAAACTAACTCTCGTTAAACTCTAGAAAAAAATCTATTTTCCTCACGCTACAACGCTTTCCTAAGTTTACAAAATAGTTGAATCTGTTACTATTTAAACCATAAAAAGTTGAAATTTTTAAAGAAAAATTGGTGTTAGACATCATAACTTAAATACCTACAAACAGTTTTACGAAAACTATTCCTTTACCGTCGTCTGTTGAACTAGTGAATAGCTGGGTAGAGTTTTTGCTCGCTTCAGTTTTACAATATTATTCAAAACTATTTCAGAGACTATATTTAGCAAGTAATAGCTAATGGACTAAAAAGTGCTTTTCGTCTGTCAAATACAAACTGTTTGGCCACAAAAGTTTGTATATTGAAGCATTATTTTAACCTGAATATAATATTTAATAAATAAAGTCACTGAGCTAAATATTCTTCTTCTTCGGGTACCGTGAGCATTCAACGATCATTGGTTATCATGTTGGCTACCATGTGGATGATAATCGTTTTATTAACAGCCGCTCGGAAGAGTTGAACCGTAGACTTTAACCATACAACTGGAGCGCCTGGAAATCACTAGCAAAAGTAATGATGTTAGTTGTAATGAAGATCTATCACACATAAATGAAATCCTTAGAGTATCATATACCGAACACTGTACTAATGTATCTATTCTTGAAGAGCTTAGTATACTTGATCGACTTTCAAATGGAATTAATAGACAGTACCTGAAATATTTTGGTTACGTTATTAGGAAAGTAGATGCCATAGAAAGAAAAGCTTGTAGAAACTGGGAAGATAAAAGGTAAAAAATCAAGGGGACGGTTTCCAACAAGATGGTCCGACAAAGTTAGACCTCTTCTTCTTGGTACGGAGATGCACGAGTCAAGTCGGGTCGTACAGGTTCGAGGTGCCTGGAGAATGCCTGTTGAGGCAGCAACTGCATAAAATCACCGATACTCTTTTTAGGATGAAAGGATTGAGAGAGAGATAGCTTAGATACTATAACTATTATACATTATTGACTAAGAAAAAGCGTGAAAATATATATTGGATTATAAAAATGTCGAGGCCTAATTAACTTAGCCTAGGTAAGGATTTTATTTTATTTTAGAAGCAATCACGGTAGGGAATACTAATTGTGCAAGTCCGACTTGCACTTGGCCAGTTTTTTTTTTTTAAATTATCGTCCCTATTTTCAGTTTTAAGTTTGAGTTTTAATTTAATTATACATTTGTTTTTTCGACTTGTATAAATGTTGTGTTATCGCACCAATAAATAATTAAAAAAATACTTTGGCAACACTTAGCAAGACTTATAGTATGTGATATTAAGACTGACAGCTGATATATGACTATTAATTGCGTAGACAGAAACGAGCTTCATAGGCTTGTAAAACACTGGTTGAATGGCGATTTGAATCGATTATAACTTCCTGATATTATC